>JAFVLL020002524.1:0-38339 GCA_021397915.2 Tor tambroides | reverse complement strand
AAACCCCCCCCCCCCCCCCCCCCAAAAAAAAATAAATTATGACTCCAAGCCTTTGAATGTTACAAAAGCTTTTTTATTTCAGATAAATGCTGATCTTTGGATCTTTCTATTCATCAAAGAATCCTGGAAACAAATGTACTCAACTGTTTTAAATATTATTAATAATAATAAAAATGTTTCTTGAGCAGCAAATCAGCATATTAGAATGATTTCCGAAGGCTCATGTGGCACTGAACACTGAAGTAATGATGCTGAAAATTTAGCTTTGATCAAAGAAATAAATTACATTTTAAAATATATAGAAAGCAGTGATTTTAAACAGAAAAAATATTTCACAATATTACTGCTTTGACTGTGTTTTGGATCAAATAAATGCATGCTTGGTGAGCAAAAGAGAATTCTTTAAAAAAACATTAAAAATCTTACTGTTCAAAAACTTTTAATAACTATTTGTTTATAATAATAGATCAACTTTCAATAATAATTTGTTTTGACTTTAGTGCAGTGACAATATTATTACTTAATCTTGAAAATATTTTAAATACTTTTTTTCTCATGCATTATAAATACATTTTTGTACATGAATATTTTAGGATAGGATAGGTGTCCCTCACAAGCAGTGTTGTTATTGTTAACTTAATCAATAGAAATGAAGCACTAAAGCTAAACAGAAATATTCAAATGAAAACTGAAAATCTAAAAATAAAAACGAATTAAAAAAGGAATACCAACTATAATAGTATATAAATAATACTAAAATAACACTGCTCACAAGGGAATCATTATATTCGAGGGTCCTAAGCACTAAAACTTTTGAAATCTTAGAATTTTTTTTTTTAAATCCAATTTTATCCGTGGCTCAACAAAAGTGCTCAGCTAATGCCAAATCTGATTCAGCCAAATCTTACAAACAGCAATATGTGATATTTCAGATCTAGTTTGTGTAAAGCACCCATCTACGGAATCACCTTTGCTCTTGCCCAAGCCATTCCTTACTTGGTCAATGCCGCAATCTTCCGCTTCGGAGCCTGGCTTATTGCACGCTGCTACACAGAATATGAAAATGTTTTCCTGTAAGTACATTTTTTATTAAGACTATATATATATATATATATATATATATATATATATATATATATGTGTCTGTGTCTGTGTGTGTGTGTGTGTGAGATTTAAATATCAAGCATGATCTTTACTACATTGATATGTTGGTTCGCCTTCCACAGGGTGTTTTCTGTGATTGTCTTTGCTGCAATGAACATTGGTCAGTCCTCATCATTCGCCCCCGACTTTGCCAAAGCCAAAGCAGCAGCTGGGAGGATCTTACTGCTGCTAGAAAAGAAACCAGCCATCGATATCTATGACGAGTCTGGACACCGACCAGTAAGTATCAAATTCTCAAACGGTTAGAAGTAGTCACCAACAAGCACAATATAATATAATATAATATCTTTTTTTTTTTTCAGACAAACTTTTCAGGGAATGTTGAATTCCGAGATGTGCATTTCTCCTATCCGACGCGTCAGAATGTGAAAGTCCTGCAGGGCCTGAATGTGTCCGTGTGTCAGGGCCAGACGATGGCGCTGGTGGGCAGCAGTGGTTGTGGCAAGAGCACCACCATTCAACTTCTGGAGCGTTTCTACGACACTGCGGCAGGCCAAGTGGTGAGTTCATCAGGTGGTTTTGTGTGCCTAGAGGTCTAGGCCATTGTTTTGGCTCAAGGGATCAATTTATGCCTCACGTTCTGGTTTGTGCTTGTCGCACAGTTGGTAGATGGGAACGACAGCAGAAGTCTAAACCTGGCATGGCTGCGCACGCAGATGGGCCTGGTGTCTCAGGAGCCCATCCTGTTTGATTGCACCATTGCTGAAAACATTCAGTATGGAGACAACAGCCGTGTCGTCACGCAGGAGGAGATCGAGGAAGCTGCGAAGAAGGCCAACATTCATAATTTTATCCTTGGCCTTCCAGAGGTATGCATGATGTCTCTATTAATGTGTGTGTTTATGCATTTTGCTTTACAAACAAGTTCACTACTTATTTATTTAATAAAACAATTCAGTAAAAACAGTAATATTGTGAAATATCATTATACTTATTATTTTAAAATATTTTTTGAATTTTCAGCATCATTACTCTAGTTTTCAGTGTCACATGATCCTTCAGAAATCATTCTAATATGCTGATATACTGCACAAGAAACATTTCTTAATATTATCAGTGTGGAAAACAGTTGTATTCTTGTTGAATCCATAAAGTTTTTTTTTCAGGATTCTTTATTAAATATAATGTTCAACAGGGTTATTATAGTTACCAAAATACATGAGAAAACAATGAAATAAAATAAACTTTTAACTGAAATAACAATAAAAAATATTTAAAAAACATTCAACTTTTTTATTTCAGCTAGTTGCCATAAAATTTCTCATTTTCATTTAGTTTATCTTTACGTACTAAAATAAGTAAAACTGAAATATAAATGAATGAAAACTATATAGACATTATAAAAACGAAAAAAATTACAAAAACACAACATTACTAAAACTTTAATTAAAATTAAAATGAACTAAAATTAAAAATTATTTTTAACAAACGTTAAAAATTAAAACTAATTCAAAATATTTCTTAAAATTATAATGTCTTAATGATAATAAAGTAACCAGTGTTCAAAAGAAAAGCATTTATTTAAATACAATTTATGATATTGTAATGTCTACACTTTTGAGCAATATAAATAAAATTTGATCAATTTGAATAAAAGTATAAATTTTTTTTCCAAAAAAAAAGTGTGTATATATATATATATATATATATATGTATTATACTATATGCTCTAAGCTGCCAATAAAAACTATCTAATTTCATGATCTATATACATATATAATATCCTTTCAGAAATACAACACTCGAGTTGGAGATAAAGGCGCTCAGCTGTCTGGAGGACAGAAGCAAAGGATAGCCATCGCTCGAGCTCTGGTCCGCAATCCCAAACTTCTGCTGCTGGACGAGGCCACATCTGCACTCGACACAGAGAGCGAGAAGGTTTGTACAGGCTGTTACACATATTTTCAAAACTATTTCATTAGTAAAGTTCATTTTATTTACTGTTTCTTTTTTGATGCTGAATGGACTGTATGCATTTCAGTCTTCAACCAGCAGGTGGCACTTTTGATACTTTGAACTTGTGTGCCTGCGATCCTTCTGGTTTTTGGGAATACCTTTAAAATCCTAAATGTACACTCTACATACATACCCCCTGAGTTTTAATGTCGTATTACATTTAGAAAAGAAAACAAAAGAAGATCAAACCTAAGACTCAAATCAAGAGATTTCATTGATAAAGTGTTGCTTTAAATATCCATTTACCTCTAGTTTAAAGTTTTGGCCACTTCTTTCTTTCCTGTCTTACAGATTGTGCAGAAGGCCCTTGATGACGCTCGGCATGGCCGCACATGTATCGTCATTGCCCATCGCTTGTCCACTATTTATAATGCTGACATCATCGTGGTTGTTCAGAACGGCAAGGTGACTGAGCAGGGAACGCATGCCCAACTCATGGCCAAACAAGGGGCCTACTATGCTCTAGTGAATGCACAAGTGTCTGCTCACTAACTTAAACTCCCTTTGAGTTATTCTAGTGGTTGTATATCTAAAATGAAGGGCAAAGTTAAATGATTAAATGGTGCAGTTAATCTTAAATTAAATTAAAATCTTCTCTGTCACTAAATATTCAGTTTGTTTTAGGACTAAATGTTGCAATCACAACATGACTTTGAATGTAAAACGGTTACGTTGATAAGCAAAGAAGCATTTAAATTTTCTGACTCTAGAAACAAACCAACAAAAAAGTGGGATATTGCTATTTAGTTATTTTGTTACAATGAAAGATACTTTTCTTATATAAAAAGGAAAATATATTTTATATCTGTAGATTTATTTTTCTCAATTTTTATATACAAATATTGTTTGTCATATACAGTGCCTTGTAAATATTATAGTAGTGTTATTTTATTGCACATAAAATAATGTACAGTAAAAATCCCTTGATACTTCCCCCCCCCCCCAGTATGTATCTGCTTTAACAGGTAATTGCAGCATTTTTACCTAATGTTTTGAAAGTTGTATGAGTTTGTACAGTGGCATAAACCCTTTGACTGTGAATATTGGTTTTGTTTATATGCGCTCGGCGCATGGGGGCGCAATTTGCTCGTGATTTGAACCTCCATCATGTCGGACCATTTTTTTCTGCACAGGCTTTAACTTTATTGTCTTTCGAACAGTAACTGGTATTATTCTTGTATTATTCCTGTTAATATTATGCATTGTTTATTGTTAAGATGCTTTTTCGATTTTTATAAAATAAATTATCCATCATTCTCTGCTGTTGTTCTTTCCTTAGGCATGTTTGAATTCAACTTTTTATTTAAAGTAAAGCTAACTTGTTTAAAGTAAATTTCATTTCCCAAACTCTTCTCTGGACTAGCATATTTTTACCTTTTGTGCGTGTAATTTTGTTTGTACGGTCACATGTTTTGGCGGTAAATTTTTAATAATTCTTTTTTTTCGTCTGTAACTCTACACAATTATGCGCTGATAATATTCTTCATATTGTTTATTTTCGAAAGACACATTCGGAAAAACACTGTAATCCTTGAACATTAATTGTTTTCGTGGTTATTGAAGATGTAACAGTTTGTGTTATTTGGTTGGCGTGCTTTGAGACTTATATAGGCTATTTTATTTTAAAGTGAGCGCAAAAGTATAGCTATCTTTCATAAAGTAACAAAAACCTAAATTTATAGTCACCGTTTTTTAATTCAACATTTGAGTGATGAATAATTTTACATGTTACAGTTCTTATTTTATCTCATATAAAATGTTCTCAGAAGTTCAGATTTATTGTCTGGAATCTACTTTAGAGAATGTGTACAACTCTAAAAAAAAAAAAAAAAAAAGTGTTATAATTGTAGCAAACAGGTAATTCACTAAAGCTGCTTTTCGTGGGTTTCACAACAACTGCAGTTTTAACATTTGAACACATTTTTATTTTTTACAATTGGTATTGAAATGGCGTAACAGGTCCTGCACTAGAGCACATTTTATTTTATAGAAATTGGACATTGCAGTAATATCAACGGCAAACCGTTCACTGTGGCTGAATCCATGTTGACTTTATTGAGTGGCTTAAATTAGAAAGCCAATTTTCTCAAATAAACGATGTGAAATAAACGCTCACCTTACATGTGCATGCTTACATAAATTAGAAAACGTGATTAAACACTGAATTCTGAATTGAAAATCTTACAAATCATTTCAAAGTGCGTCTATGACAGACCTCCAAAAAAAAAAAAAATCAAGTCCAACTCGTGGATAAATATGACTTTTTTCTTCACAAAAAACACTCCCGTACAGTTTTGGATATTTACTAGAGTCAATATATGCAACTAAAAATACTATTCAAAATTTGCGTCTTGAACAAATACATACCCAAGTTTTACATCAGTGTGGAATAACCTTCTAGTCTATTCTATTTTATTTTCAATATTTACATTCTTTTGCAGCAACAAGAAATAAGTACATTTCATACAAACTTAGGATTTGTAGTCTGTAGTTTCGACAAAGACCAATGTGCGATATATAGACTATCTTTTCGAATATTAAAGAAATGAATTTGTAAATGACAAAACGAAGTCTATTCAACTGCGGCAATTTATCATACAGTGGATTTTAGTAGTGTTCATGAATAAAGTGCCACAGTTTGGTTTTGAGAAAAACAAAAAGTTAGCAATGACAGGCCACTTCACTGATGGGTAAAATACATTTTTCTGTTTCATAACAATAGTAAGTAAAATAAGACTATTCGACAAATACCCATCAGAATGCACATATCAGATGATGTCCTTTTTAATATTCCCTTACTTTAGCAAATTCATGTCACATAGAATCTGTGCAGACCAAAACAGGCGTACTTCATTGTAAATTACATTTGAATCGTAAATTGAATCACTTTACAACATCCAAGTGAAATGGCCACACGGTTATTTCACCAGGTGACACTTTATAATAACTTTCACTTTAAGCTTAACAGAAAATTAGTTAATGTACACTCGAATAGCTAAAAAGAGATGAAACTTTGGTTTATATTGTTTCACATGGGATATTCAGAATTGAATGTGCATTAACTAGCGATCTGATAGTGCTTGTCAACAATTGGAATTATCGAAAGTTTTATAAAGTGTTACCGAACGAACAGCACAACCTTTTTGCGATGCGAGCCGTCAGATAAGTTTCTAGTCCATTCGAGATTCGTGTAGGTGCATTTTGAACGGGATTAATCGAGGGAGTTTGCACTGCCGTTCATGCCCGTAGTCGGGACAGACTCGGGAGGTTGCAACAGGTCAGGTGAGTGGCACGAGGGGCTACCGGGCACACTGTGCTCGCTGTCGGTGTCGCTCCCTCGTTTCCCTCCACTCGCCCCAGAGCCCGACCCTGACGAGCCTCCGGCACTGTGCGTTTTGACATGTTTACTGAGGTGGTCGCTCCGCAGACTATCTTGTTACCCGCACAGGACAAGCAAGCGCTGGCTGATGTGCGTGCGTAAATGTCGCTGGAGCTCGTCGGAGCGCGTGAACCTCTTACCACAGAACAACCAGTTACACACAAACGGCCTTTCTCCGGTGTGCCACCTCAAATGAGCCTTGAGGTGCGACGTTTTGCCGTACACTTTCCCACAGCCGGGAATGTGACAGCTGTGTAGCCCTTTTCTGCGGAGGCTCGCGCCAGCTGGACCCAGGCGCTCCGCCTCTTGACAGTTCGGACAGTCGCACGTCGCTCTGCCCGAGTAGCGCCGCGCCGAGGACCGCGGAGATCCCGCCAACGAGGCCGTCGGACCCCCTGTCAGCATGGAACCTCCCGCTCCACCCAGGGGAGAGGGACTGGAGTCCGGGTATGAGGAGAGCACGGGTTTGAATCCGTCCATGAGATGCTGACCGGTGGTCAGCAGATGCGGGGACGCACTGGTGCTAAAGGCAGAGTGGCTTAAACTCGAGTAGTCTGAGTTGTATCCCCCCAAAGGAGAGTGCAAGGAAGTCTGCAGCCCACCGGAGTGAAGGGACGTCTGGAGCGCGGCTCCGTTCGGGTTCTGCACGTCAATCCAACCGGCTCCCACGTCCCACCACGCGGACGCGCCCGTGGTGCCCACATCCCCAGCGGGTATGCCAGGGTGCGAGGACTTGAACCACGACTCGTAGGGATGGGCCACGCTCATTCTCGGGTAAATGCTTTGCAAGCTGTCCACAGACGTGTGCACCTTGGAAATAAACATGGGCTGGTGGCTGGGCTCTTGGGAGTTGTTGGAAACCGACGCCTGGAAAACGGAGTAGTCGTTTCCGAAGTGGGAGTTGGATGAAGTACCAGAAGTTAAGGAAAAGGCACTGGATCCCGTGGAAGTGTTCGTGCCAAAAGAGTCGCTTAAACCACCACCATTCCGAGCGAAAGAGGATAAACTGGATCCCAAACTACAGCTGCTGGCTGCCGCTCGTTTCCACGGGTGGAATCCTTTTCCGAACGAAGACGAGTTATCCGAAATAGAGGAAGGAGAAGGACTCGGACTCCCGATTTTGTTACACGTCGCAGCCAACATGGCTAAAGGAGTCGACCCCAATCTCGGCTCCTCCTGGAACAAAAGAAGTTAGAAGGTAAGTAAAGATGGTAGATTTGGGAACTGGGTGCGTTCGATGAACATTTTTCACTCGCTGTCTTTTATCGTGCAAGCCCAGCATAGGCTACCTGAAGTATGGCAGTAACGAAATCTTAACCACTGAAATACAGCCACTCGCAAACACAAAACAAAAGCGAAACACAACATATAAATACCAAGATAAGTTATACATACAATGTCGTAGTTGAGAAATGGAAGTCCTGCTCGTTTCTCTCGCTTAAAACATAATCAAGTGACTCTCTCCCCGGCTGACCCAAGAAATTTTAATCCCCACGGCAGGACAATAAAGGAAACTAATTAAACCAGCACGAAACTCCTTAGACTCACCCCTAGAAGTGAAGTTGCCATCACAAAAGTGCCCTCCTCAGAGGATCTTTTTATATTTATGAATCAGAGCACTGTTTTTTTTAGAGGTGTGCAATACAATGATGTGGTCCGCCCATTCCAGCACAATTGTAGCTCCTCTCACGGCTTTGAAGTGCCGCTGTGACACGGGCGACCAATCAGGAAGAGCCGTACCTTCACGCGGCCACATTCTAGCGTGAGGTCATCGATAGAGCACTTCAGACAAGATCTCCACCCCTTCCAACACCCCCCTCATAATAAAACTCAAGTTAAATGAGTAGGACTGGAAGTTTTAGGGAAAACTTTTCTATTCTTTTGTATAAAGAGGTTAACGAGGTTACTGGACCCCCTGATCTGTTATGAATTATTATTATTATTATTATTATTATTATTATTAGGCTATGTGTGCTACAAGTTGTGATAATGGAAAAATAGCAATTGTATTTCATATCATTCTTAAAAGTCGTTGTCATTGTCTTACAGGTTGTTTTGTAGAATGTAGATTTCAATAAACTATTGTAAAGAAATTATGTTGTACAGGTCAAGAAGACAAAACGAACAGGTTGCCTTTATTTTTACAGGCTAAAGTAATTTCAACTGTTCTTTAAATGTTTGACCATTGTTTCGAAAATGAACACGTTTAATAAAACTTTCCTTTAGTAGACAAAAGTTTAAATCATTCAAACAAGCGTGCGTTGTGGGTCGATTGATTTAAATATGGATATACGTTCATTGCAAATTAACGAAATCAATATGTATAGGCTACTCTCATAACTTTAGGCTATATTATAACATACCATCTCTTTCTTTCGCTGTCTCCTTATTAACACACACACACACAAACACACACATGACAAGTACAGTAACACACACAGCATTTTATACGCAGGACTGGTGTGTTTTCTGACATTTTGTTATTACGTATGTATTACGAATTGCGAGCATTTAACTCTGTGAACTTGTTGGTCAGTATAAAAAAATCATTTCACATAATGCATGTAAACGTCTTTACAAGGTGGAATATGGCTTTTGTGTTCTGTTAACTCTCAACAGCAATACAGTGGCGGGCTATTGATATCAGGACGATGAATGCAGAAATGCTCTCAGGATAATGATGTAGCCCTGGCTACTCTATTTACATGCGTCGTGGACTGGAGGCATAAATTTCATTTGAATTTCAAATTTAATAAAGCAGGAGGTTTTTAATCATGAGAAGTTTTATTTGTTTGATATTAACATTCTTATTGACCGGCTCCGTTGACCAACTTGGTCATTATAGGACAGCAAAAAGTTAATTAAAACGACCGAAGATTATTCATCAAATCATCTGCCTCCGCCGTGTCGCCTCCTTTATTGCGGGAAGTGATAGATGGCTGATCAGATTCATTTCTCTGTTTCTTCGATTTGCACAACAGTTCTGTTGTTTCCTTGGCAGTGCTTACCCTTTCTAATTCAAAGAACAAGAAGCAGTTGAACTCAAAACTGAGTGTGAGAAAAATACGCAACAAAAAATTAAGCAAGGCACATCGGGGGGAAAAAAAAGATACTTTGCGCAAATTTTAAATGTCAGCCATGTAATTCAAAACCTGTACAGTTTGTAAAGTTAATTCTACAGATTGAATAAAAAATTAAGTTAAAACAATCAAACGTACAGCTTTTGTGTCAAACATCCAGCATGTCAAAATAACTGAACTTTTCTCTCAGATGATTTAAAGACTTTGGTTTGTGGATGGTGAGATTACTTATGTCCAACACTAAAACATTTTCATACCACACAGAGTTAAAAAAAATCCCTGAAATTACATCAGCATGTAAAGACTAACAGACAAATAAATAAAGTGGTGAAACTTCACGGCAATGCATTTCCATAACTCAACCTGCACGCGCAACCCGTTCCAAAATACAAATGTCACACACACACACAAACAAATGTCCCATAAACTGCAGCATTGTTTGATTGCAACAGATGCATGATGCACATACCGTGTCTGTGTCCTCGCTTTATTGATTGACCCCGCGCGCATCTCCTCTCGCACAGCAGAAGGCAGTGGCGCTCGCTCACAGTGAACGCGCAGACCCTGGAAGATAAATGTTACTTTGGGAATTGAGTTTAATTACGAATAACGGAGGAGCCGCTCGGCCACCGGTGGTGTAATCAAAACATGTGTTCATGTCCTCTGACAAGACAGCGCGAGAGATGCGCAAGAGAGGATGAGGTGGAAGCGCAGCAACAGCGTGTGATTTTTTAAAACAATTCTACAGAAAACACATTTCACAATTGTATTACTTTTAAATAAATTATTTAAAAAATAATAAAAGGTTAGAACGTATACTTGGCCAAAAAATGTGCAATTAAAATTGAATTCGTGATTTTGGGAATAGAATTCATATTAAAGATTTAATACTGTAATAATGAAATTTAATAAATTAACGAAAAAAATTAAAATGATATTAAAAGCAGTCAAAAACAACAACAACTAAACGTTCGCGCATGTAATATCCTGTTGCTTTCTTTCCCAAGATGACGTACAGGCCACCGAGGTTCTTTTTGGCCTGTATTGAACAGATGTCCCCATCTCTGCCTTTCTTCTCCCATGCATGGGCTACATTACCGTCATGAAATCAAGCTGAAGAAACCTGTCCCATTCGTGGCCCTAATCATCGCGTTATTCTGGCCCAGTGCGCACGAACAAAATGGGTTTAATATTGCGTGCTCTCAATAATTTTGCGAAAAGAAAAGAGGGGAAGTCAGCGGCTGTGTCCCGGAGATGGTGGGAGCATTTTCTTCTTTAATCTTATGATTATCCAGGAAAACTGATAATCTAGTGGTCTACCTGTCCGAGTCCTGCGAAACATCAGTAGACTAATTGCCGAAATTCGAAACTAGTAATAAAGATTTAGGACTACGTTGAAAGCATCGAGTTAAAAAAAAAAGAAAAAAAGAAAGAAAATAAGATGTAAATAAATAAATTATTACTTTGCAGAAAAACAATTAATTATACCTTTAAATTTATTTATTTATTTATTTATTTATTTATTTATTTATTTATTTATTTCGAAATTCAGAATCTATTGTTAAATAAGCCTAAAGAAATATGTAGTTTTGCCTGAGTTTATTTACAAGGAATCAGTTTGTGTTGTACCAGATTACAGGTTCATAACATTTTTCAATATAGTTTATGTATACAGTTGTATGTGTGTGTGTGTGTGTGTGTGTGTGTGTATATATATATAATCTAATTAATTTATATATAATTTACTATAGATAGATATAATATATATATATATATATATATATATATATATATATATACATACACACACACACACACACACACACATACATACATACATACATACATACATGTGTGTGTGTGTGTGTGTGTGTGTGTGTGTGTGTGTGTGAGTGCGAACCTGGACCATAAAACCAGTCATAAGGGTCAATTTGTTTTAAAATTTGATTTGAAATTCTCTAAGCTTTCCATTTTTGTATGGTTTGTTAGGATAGGACAATATTTGGCTGAGATACAAATCTGAAAATCTTTGAAAATCTGCAATCTGAGGGTAAAAAAAAATAAAAAATATTGAGATAAGCACCTTTAAAGTTGTCCAAATGAACTCCCTAGCAATGCATATTACTAATCAAAAAATAAGTTTTGATATATTTACGGTAGGAAATTTACAAAACATCTTCATGGAACATGATCTTTACTTAATATCCTAATGATTTTTGGCAAAAAAAGAAAAATCGATAATTTTGACTCATACAATGCATTGTTGGCTATTGCTACAAATATACCTGTGCTACATAAGACTGGTTTTGTGGTCCAGGGTCACATATATGTATATATATATATATATATATATATATATAAAACAAATAATTGTATATGTTATGAATTCTCTCTCTCTCTCTCTCTCTCTCGCTCTCTCTCTCTCTCTCTCTCTCTATTACTTACAAATTATTTCAAGCGTTATGAACTGTTACTATAGTTCAATGTAATGCTTTTGTAAAATATCATATAAATGTGGGGCCATGGCCGGACTCTTTCTTTTCAGCAGGAGGTGGGACAGAGAGACCAGATGTCCCTGTGTGTGCAGGGCTGCCAAGTGAGGCTAGGGCAGTGGAGCCCGAGACACAAGAGCCCAAATGGTGTGACAAAGGAGGAGCAGGAAGCCTGGCTCTGCCTGGATGAACCTCAGAGAGCGCCAGTCCACATCCACATCCCAGCCCCAACCCCTCGGCCCACGTCCCACAACCCCATTGAACTACTAGAGCAGGGCCGTGGACCATGTGCTGACTTTTTGCTGGATCACACAACCATAGACATGATCACAGGAGTGTAAACGCTGACATATGATCACTACTAGAGGACAAGTGTGCAGAGTTTAAGCAGAAAGCTCACTCACATGCACAGGTTAGTCCCGCAAAAAACACATTTAGAATGTTTTTAGGGCTCTTGGATATTTAAAACACCCTGTTGCCAATGAATACCAGCTGCTTTGGATAATTAATGAATTCACATTAACCAGATAAGGTGGTGTTTGTCATATGACATACACCAGCGTACGCTGCTTGTGTGTGTCCCGTGTCCAATAACTCATTCATCTTGATTTAATCAGTGTTGTGTGGACACTAGATGGGGGAGGAGGCATCCAGCGGCTAATCACCAAAGCTAAACACCTGGAAATGTGGCATCATGGGCTATGTGGTCATTATCATTATCATAAGCCCTCTAATTAACCAACAAATCACGTGCTAATGTATCACAGTATACTAGAGCCAATGTACTTAACTGAATGACAAATGCAAATTTTCTTAAGTTTTAAATATGACAACAGGGTCAGCTCTTGCTATGACCCGAGGGACTTGTTTTAATCATAAACTCTAATTTTGGGGTTAAAAGGGCATTTTAATGTTTCAAAAGTTAATCCTTTGGATTGAAATGTCTGATGTATATCTGAAATGATTTGAACTGGAAGTTTCATAAGGAGACAAGTAAAATTACATATATTTGTAGGATCTACATTATAATCCCACAGACAATATAACTACACAGATGTCAAAAAGAAAAGTGCAAAATAAATAAATCAATAAATATTTTATAATAAATAATAATAAAAAAAAACAAATAAGACAGACAGATCATAGATAGATAGATAGATAGACAGATAGGTAGATAGATAAAAATATAATGTGGTACATTTATACTAAATAAATACATATTTAAAAATGATAGATAGATAGATAGATAGATATGTGATACATTTATACTAAATAAATAAATATTTAAATATGATAGATAGATAGATAGATAGATAGATAGATATGTGATACATTTATACTAAATAAATAAATATTTAAATATGATAGATAGATAGATAGATAGATAGATAGATAGATACTGTAGATACTGTAGATAAATATAAGTGATACATTTATACTAAATAAATAAATATTTAAATATGATAGATAGATAAACAGATAGATGGATAGATGGATGGATAGATAGATAGATAGATAGATAGATAGATAGATAGATAGATAGATAAAATAAATTTTAAATTTATACTAAATAAATAAATATTTAAACAAGGTAGATAAAAATAAATTGTAAATTTATACTAAATAAATAAGTATTTAATTAGGACAGATAGATAGATAGATAGATAGATAGATAGATAGATAGATAGATTATACATGTATATAAAAATAATTGAATAAATAAATAAATAACGCCACACAAACTAATAAAATAGTAGTTTAACAACATTATGGTATTGCCAAATACAATATCTATGGCTTGTGTTCGTTCAGCCATGCATGAAAACGCAGTTAAGTATGATGCATTCTGAGGAGCAGTGCTTTTGTGTCGGGCTATTTGCTGGCCATAGCGAGGTCATCAGGAGCGGGTAAGCAGGCTTTGTAAAGGCCCTGCACAGGTGTGGCAGCAGCCCTCGCTGAAGGAGTGCAGTGAAGCACGAACAATCATCTAAATGTCTGTGAGATGAAATGGCTAGTTAACAATCTTTTGACTGCCCCAACCTCCGAGCTTTTGTCGGGTATCGATCGACCAGCTGCCACTGGGTTATTGTCAGCCTGGATGGGAGCCCCTTTGGCTGGGAGGGATGGGTAGCAGTTTTTGTGTGTGTGTGTGTGTGTGTGTGTGTTTGTGTGTTGGATAGAGGGGTGTTGGTTCTTTATAAAAGGCTTCCTCATCCTTTAAGTTATAGGTTAGTCTAGTTAATTAGGTAAGATTCTTTATTTGAAAGATTAAGGCACAAAAAGGGGGGAAAAATGCTTTCAAGTGTAGCTGATGGTTTGCAAACAGTTAACAGAGCTGATAATGTGTGCATGTCAGTGAAGGAAAATATTCATCACATACAGTATATGAATAAAATATACACTAAGAATGTCAGCCTGAAAAATCATGCATAATAACATCAAGAATAATTAATTGAATTCAAGAATGTTATTCAGTAAGTAAGTAAGAAAGAAAATAAGTAAATACAGTATATAAATAAATAATGTTTGCAGTGAGTGAGAACAGGCATGTTTAGGCACTTTTTTGTTTTATTTTCCTCTGAATTTTTTAATCTAAAAAAAATCATGCATAATAATTGAAATCAATTAATTTGATTAAATTCAATATTGTTCAGTTATTAAATAAATAAATAAATAAATAAATAAATGAAGGTTAATAAAATAGGGCAAAATATATTGTATAATTTTAAGGAATTTTTCCATATTTATTTTTTGCAGGTGTTTGACCAGTATTTAGAATTTTTCACTTCATTGCATTGTTTTTTAGAGTTAACAGAAATGTCTGGATAATGGATTAATGGATAATTAATGGATAATGTCATGTGTAATGAGCTGCCAGTTCTTTTTCTGTTATTTTACAGATTTATTTTTTACAGTGATGTATGGCATTTTTATTTTATTTTAATTTATTTTATTGAGAAACAAATGATTGCAGCTGCAGCTTTAAAGTAACAATATACACTTTTACAGTGTAGAATGGCTGATGAAACACAGTCTGATTATTACTGTTAAATTTAGAATATTTTGAATCACACAAGTTGGTCCAACAATAGATAAAATATTAAATCATACAAACACTTTGTACTTGAGCTGGGCAGACCTGAACTGTTTCTAAAGCGTTCCATTTGATCATACAGTTAGAATGGTCCCATTAGAATGAACACAACAGATCACAAATCCAATTAAACCATCACAATTATTTAATACACAGTCTATTCCCAGACTTTTCTGACTGTCCCCTACATTACTCCAGTGGGTGTGGGCAAGTTTGTCAGCGTGAGGGACAGCGCTAGAGCCAGTGGCACTGAGTAAAGTGCTGAGAGTCAGCCCTGACTCCTACAGTTTCAGTAATTATCCACAACTGCCCATTCTGTCCATCCACAGCCATAATGGAGACCAGAGCGTGTGCCTGTCACCACTACAGAAAGAGAGGGAAGGGACAGGGGAGAGACAGGGCGGAGAGACAAGTATTTGCCTACCTCATTATGTCATTGCGGTGACACAATAGCAACTTCTTTTTTTCTTTTGTCACTGTGACAAAACATTTAAGTTAGTAAACTCATTCTGAGAGGGGCCCTGCATCATTATCACTGGGTTTCTTCTAGTTAGTTTAACTTTGTGAAATGTTTCATGGACCTCTTGGACTTATTAGACAATGAAATCATCCAGAATTATATACTTTAGGTTCTATCAAGATCAAACAAACTGTACTACTACTACTACTACTACTATATAGTATATTAAATAGTGCTGTCAAACGATTAATCGCGATTAATTGCATCCAAAATAAAAGTTTTTGTTTACATAATACATTTGTGTGTATTGTGTATATTTATTATGTATATATAAATATACACATACAGCATATATTTTGAAAATATTTACATGTATTTACATGTATTTACATGTAAACATAACATATTTTTAAAAAAAATATATACATGCATGTGTGTGTATTTATATATACATAATAAATATACACAATACACACAAATGTATTATGTAAACAAAAACTTTTATTTTGGATGCGATTAATCGTTTGACAGCACTAATATTAAAACATAAAATTCACCAGAAAATTCTCAATACAAAGATTCATAGAACTTTTAATATTAAATGTAGTTGTTGTTATTATTATTATTTAATATATTGTGATTCAGTGCTCTGTGTCAGATCTGTGTCACGTGTGAAGAAAAAAAAAAAAGATTTGGGCCACATTCTGAACGTAGCATTTGTTTAATGATTGTGGCCAAAATTTTTAGAACACTTGGCATATTTAAGAGGTTTCAGAACTCTTGCCGAACTATTGCCAGAACTACCTGAGGCGGAAGGAATCTGCTGGAATCTTGAAAATGATGGACTGGCCCCCTCAAAGTCCGGACCTCAACCCCATCAAGCAAATTTGGGGCGAGTTGGAAAATAAACTGGACAGATCTATTGTACATTGAAAGAAAAGCCTTTGGCTTGAGTTGCAGAAGGCATGGGATAACAGAGATGTGCTGCTGTCATTGCTGAAAAATGTGGACACACCAAATATTAAAGTTAAAAGTGGATAAAAACAGTTTGACTCACTTCATCTGATATTGTGCTCAGAGCAACCATCTGCATGTTTCATGAACATTATAAAATGAAATCATGCTTTGGAGGCAAAAAAAGGTCAATATTTTCTGATCTGTCAGGTGTTCTAATAATTTTGGCCACCACTGTATAAAGTATACTTATTCAATTATTGACTGATCATCTTAATCATTACATTTAAACTGTGTTTATTATGTTTTGACGATGTTATAGTTGATGCCCTACAAAGTATGGTCTACTTTATACACTGCTCACTCGGGAAGGGAGGCTTATTGATTATTTTTTGTATTCGCAGACATTCCTTTGTCCTTCCATAGCCTGACACTTGTTTTTAATCAGTCAGCTGATGTCTCTTGGCTTATAATTTGTGCTCGGTTGACACGAAGAGAATTTAGATGTCACAGACAGAAAGGCGCTGGAACTGTGCTGAGGTCAGCAGGCACCTGCAGTGCTAGACTCTAGAGAGATATGTGGCGGCATGTCACTGCAACAAAAAGATGTTCCTGTACTCCAAAAGCTGAATCCTACGAGCGATATTCTACTAAGTAGCTCTAAAAACCAAGAGTTGTAGTTTTATTTTGCTACCCTTTTATGATTTATTCAATGTCTATCATGTTCAAAACATCTCAAATTTTGATTTGATTTTTTCCCCCAGGTGCTGACCAGGAAGATGCCACTGAGACCTCGAGAACATTGCTGGTTTGAATCTCATACCATCAGATGCCAAGATCTCGCTGCTTTTGAATAACCTGGATGTTCTCAGCATTGTTTCATCTGAAAAATAACGTTGAACAAAAACGCAGCAGGATGAAGTTTGAGTTTTGATTCAAAAATCATTTTTGCTTTGTAGAAACCTTGCCTCTGTCTTTCTTTCTTGTCTAGCCTTGCATTCAAAAATCCATGTGCATTTCCCTTCTGGCCTTAAGGAAAATATCATATTGAGGAAGAAGTAAAAATGAGAGAATTGTGGAACGGAGGGACGAAGGAGGGGCTTGATAAAGGAAGTCAGGACAGTCTTCTCACCATGCAATTTAATCACTGTATACCCAGGCAAGTATTGACAGTTGTCCTGTGGAAGCTATTAAAGTTGCTGTCCAAGGTTAAATGAAATTGCAGTTTATCAGGGGAGCATTGAGAAAATAAGGGAATCTGTTGGAGCCGGCTGATTAATGTGGAGCATGATCAACACAAGGGGGTTCATTAAACCATACATCACTAGGGTAATTTAACATGTCATCACGCCTGCTGTCTCCCCCTGCAACACGTGTATTTATGTGTGTGTGTGGGGGTGTGAGATTGTGTGTGCTTTTTATCATGGTTACACTGTACATCAAAGAATCCGTGTCGGTTTGGGTGTTGGCCGATCTTATATTGTGAGGAATGATATGCAGCATTGTATGGTGCTGAAATGAAATAACGGTAATTGCTAAAATGCTCCTCCCCACATTTGGTGTTTGTAAAAGTCTACAGAGTAAGTAAGTGCATGATGGGTAAAATATGAGACAGAAGGGTAACCTTCACATGTGGGTGTTTCTGTAGGCAATTTGCGGACTTTTAGAAAATAAACCTTCATAAAACCCACTTCACACTTTCACTCATTTATTTAATGTGTTTAACAATGTCAAATAGTGTATATAGAATACATCACAGGAGAATTCATTCATTTTAATTTTTTTTTTCTGAGAAGTCACCATTTTTGAGTCATTTCCACAATATCTCAAATTATGTATTTTGGTTAGCAGCATTCTGTGGTAGAAATTTTTTGGAGCAAAAGGGCAGACTTCTTTATCTTATCATTTGTAAGCTAAGATTTTTAATACTTTAATACTAATATATATTTTGTATAATATATAAATTTGTAATAATTTAATACTAATATATAACTTGATTGATACACAGTATCTAAAAATATTAAAAGCAAAATATTCTGTGATATTTATCTTGATTTGTTTATTTTTTTCTGTTTTTTTTTTTTTGTTATTCTGCCTCATCTAAAAAAAAAATGTATCAGGCAAAATTGTGCGTTGTGATGAGGCCTGGATTTATATAAACATTTATATAAATTTTCACCCCACAGATATTGAAATACGCTAATTTATGCTGATTGCACACATATGATTAGAGTATTTTTAAAATTTAATATTTAGAGCTGCATGACAGAACCTTAGCCTCTGTATCGCCACCTGTGGTTGAAAATGAAATTGCATGTTATATGCGTACTAGTAAACTAACTGTTTTACGTTAGTTGTGCTTAGGTTAGTGCCATTTGTCTTGCAGTAAAGTGACAATGACAACCATCCATAACACAAATTCAAAACACATTTAAGAGCATAACACAACAAATAACAAAATACGATACATAATAAATAATATAAATACACCCAAACTCCCCCATCCTACAGCTTATTTAACACAGTTAAAACAGCGGGAACAAAGCTGTTTTTATGCCGCTTTGTTTTACACCTGGGATTCATCATTTAAAATAGAAGTAGCCATTCGTTGCAACTGTCTGGTATTCAACGAAATTGGATCCAACTGTGACTCACCCACCAATCGACTCGACCATTGCATAGGCATGAATTGCCATGTGGGAACATGTCTGTCACGCATTTCAAGTGTATTTCAGAAAAAAACTCATCGGAGCAAGTAAGTAGTTATGATATCTGTCTATGATTATCTGAGTTTTGCTTTGGTATTTTCTGCAGTTCTTCATTAATGGTTCTAGTTCTCTTATTAGTTCAAAGTATTCACAACAACACTATTTATTGTAGTTACAAACCACACAGGATAGTAAGCGTACCGTGTTTTTATTACAGACATGGCGTAAATAGACAAAAACGAATGACGTACGCTATTTTCGCACGAAATCCGACCCGACAGCTCAAAATACAAATCTTTATTGTAGGCCTACCCTTGTGAATCTGGATAAGGCAAGAATATGATTTTGAAAATGGATTTTTATGTGCTAGCTCAGTAATACATTTTTATGAGTAAGAATGTGGGTACAAAGCAAAAACAATAACAGCTACACATATAAAAGTATCAAAATTATGAAGCTGCAGTACAAAAAAAATTACAAGACAATTTTAATGTGACCTTCATTTGTTAGTTTTAATAAAAGTCAAACTTTTTGTCATAAAAGTCCCCATAGTTAAAGAACTCCCATGTATAGAATCGTTTTGAAATCTTTAATATTGCAAGCGACTTTATCACTTTGATAGCTGAACAGAAAAAAAAAACTGTGACAAACAAGTGCACTATATCACTTCTGCAGGGACGTCTGGCATTTCTATTAACATCCTCATCGTTTCACAGTTTCCCCCAGTGTCCGGCCCTCTCTAATCAGGAGGGCCTCATGATCACTTGCAGTTTTGCAGTGGGACTAGCGCAGGGGCATAAATAAGGCTATGCTAATAGAGCTCGCCAAGGCATGTCATTTATTATCAAGGATTTGTTTACAGGAGGATAATTGATGGTGCCTGCGGGACAGTGGAGAGTCGGACATGAATCACGGGCCAGACGAGGCTCTTGATAAGGCGCTGAGAGTCGCTCGTAATTAAGCGGGGCACTAGAGACCAATTGTTTGTGGAATGATTTGGCCGGGGCTAATTGACACTAATTGTTTAATCTGATTTTCTTGCCTTCCACTGTGATTCTAAGTCAGGCCCTGTAGAGCAGTCATCCACAACACTGTATTAATGAGGTCTGGGAGGATATTAGTTCGTGTATGGATGTGTGTGTGTGGTTGGGGTTCATGCATATGGAAGGGAATTAGTTCTTGGAACGTCTGACGGTCCTCGAGGGAGAATCGAGAGAAGAATATGGTAAATGCGTACATAATATTTCACTTTCGCAGTGTTTACATTCAAAATAAATGAATCGTTATTTGTCTTACTGTCTTTTACTTTAAACTACTGGGTACCAATGATCTTGGTGGGTTACTTTCTTCCTTAATGTGTGGCATGTGGATACAAGCTGTAAATGAAACTTCCAGCCCTGGTCAGCCCGCACACCTTCAGTCAGGTTATCACACAACGCTAACAGCGGGGCTGCTTCAGTCGATCTGATTTACCAGTGCTCTTCAAACCCCTCTGAGAACAGTTCAACCCCACTCTGTTCCAGCTGACTGACACATAATGGCTTTTAATAGCCATATTACTTAAAATTACTGGGTCAACAGTAGCAAATGTGTTTCATGGCTCATTAGCCAAAAATGTTAGACAAACAGTGCCTCTATATTTAACATTAGCGAAGATGCAGGAGAAATGTTTTCATGCTGTTGATATGGAGTCTCACCGAGTCTAATACTGGGGCTTTTTGGCTCCTGGAGAACGTGCAGGGTTAATTTTTTTTTTTCCTCGTATGTCAGTGATTTTTAAAATGTTTTGACTGTATATTAATTTAGATCGCTGGGGTCTTCCCTTTTCATTTCATAAATCATGTAAGAACCTTTGCAGAGCTGGAAATTTAGCCATAATAAGTCATAGTGACAATATCAAGGAATTTATTTATTTATTTATTTATTTTTGATATATGGAATAAATGCACATAATTTTTGTTTTTATGCTCTACTTAATTATTAACTGATATTCAATATATCAATAATAATGATTACAAGCTAAATTACTGATTTTTTTTTTTTAAAAGCAGATAAAATTAAATATTCCACCATGCTGAATAATTTTTTTCTATCATTTGTATTTTGATGCCAAATCTATACAGCCTTATATTATAATCTGATATTAAATAAGTGTGCCAATATGTTTTTTCCCTATGCTTTCTGGGTAGATAACATAATTAAACTCTAAATCTGACTTTTATATTTTAATTAGGTTGAAAATCTATCATGATTGCAGTGTAGGTTAAATAATTTTCCAAAGCATGTGTAAATGATGATGATGTTGTCATAGCTGAACTGTTAAATTAACTGTTGTTCTTTCGTATGTTCTTCAGGGTAGCTTAATAGTTTTGTTAAAAGTTTCCAGACAAAGTCATCCTGCTTCATCTGATTACATTTGGCACATTTATAAAATCACTTAAAGATGGGACGAGCCGAACCAATGAACATTAGATCACATTTAACACTCATCAGCCTTGTAGCTTTTTTAATTAACACAAACCGTGATGAGATATTAATGATGATTAGAATGGGAGACGTAGTGTGTTATCAAGATCACTGGTGGTGAAGGGTGGAATTTTGCTGCACTCTTGCCAGAATCGCAGATCGGTAATAGTTGGCACACATACAGTTGTTAGAGAAGCATGTTTTCATTATTTTAGTCTGTTGGAGTTTTCTGATCATTTACCTGAAATTGATATTTCATAAAACTCCACCAGATCTTCATTTCATATTTGAAAATTTCTTTTGACTTTCACTGGTCATGATGTAGCTTGTTTGAAGGCTGAATTATTTGCATTTCAATTAACATTTATCTTGTCAGTGTCTTCTCAATGAAGTATTTGTGATTTATCAGGGATGGCTGCCTTTACTTTGTGCTAATAATTGGATGCTATTGAAAGGATGAGTTTCATTGATTTTGTCGGTGACTGCGGACATTACTGGCGCAAACCCTAGATTGTCAGCAGGGTCTGTGTTGAGCCGCGATCAATGGCGGTGAATCTTCCCCCCTGCTTTTTTATTTACTCCAGCCCGCATTGATTGAAACATGCAATAGTTCAGGGAGATATTGTCACGACACTGAAAAGTTTCACATTAGGAGCCTCCGAAAGCTCAATTTAGATTTTTAACATCTATCGGGTTTATATAAAGATGATGATGATATCTGCCCACTGGTCCTTACAAATGTCAAATGCTGACTAATACAGATTGGAAAAACCTGGGTTTGTCACTGATACAGAGCATATGAATGTAATTTTATTTTTAAATGTTTTACAAGCAGTTACAAAGAAACAGCAAATAACGTTGAATTAAACCTGAATTTTTGAAGTAGAAAGGCTGAAATAGTATTTTCTTGTAAAACAAACTCCATAGTTTGTTCATAGTTTAGCGTCAGTAAGATTTTTTAAAAGAAATAACTGTTATTCAGCAAGGTGAATTATACAGTGAATTAACCAATGAAAAAGTTTTTAACTTTCTGATCGTCAAAGAATCCGGTTTCCTCAAAAATATTAAGCAACATAATTGTTTTCAACATTGATAATAAGTCATTTTTCTGGAGCCCCATATCACCATATTAATGATTTCTGAAGGATCATGTGACACTGAAGAAAAAAAACAAAAAAACATTTGAAGTGTAAAAATATTTCAAAATACTACTGTTTTTACCATATTTTTGATCAAATAAATGCAGCCTTTATGAGCATAAGCGACTTTTAAAAACATTAAAATATCTTACTGACCCCAAACTTTTGTATTTTGTGCAAGCAGGATATTTAACCTGTATAGATTTGCGTATATTTCAAGCACATATATCAGCAGTTTCAGTCAAACTTGAAGCATTTTTATCCAATAATGGTGAGAATATCTTCACAAATCTCTCAAAGAGAGTAAGAAAATGCAGAGTTTCGTGTTTAAAGTCTTCCATTTTGAGCTGAACCCAGACAATAGCTTTAGTCCAGCGGATTAATCTCAGTCTAAACATCAGACAAACTCAACACAACAAAAAAGAATAGAAAACGTGTTGTGCATTCACTGCAGTCATGCAATTCATTCAGGTATTTTCAGTGGAAAAACAAAATCTTACTTCTCATTTCTTCTTCAAAAAGTGGTCTAACACTGACAAATGAACAATCCCTACACTCTACCTTGTGGTTCTTGCCTTTCCCTATTACTTTACCCATAAACACCGGCTCGCATACGCTGTCGGCGTTTGCATATCCCATTTTCGTAGCAGCTTAGAGAAAGGTCACTTGTTGTAACCTATCTGGGACTCACCGGGTTGAATGTAATCAGTATGCACTTGTTATTCTGAGTGCCTGTGCATTCTCTTTTTATCTGCTTGTTGGAGAGAAGTTAATTTCCCTTGTGACCTTTGTGTAATAAAACAGCATTATCTGTTGCACTAGGGAAGAAGCAAATTAGCTTTCTCAGTAGTGTTTTGTCACAGAGGTGATCACTTATAAAGTTATTTACTTAATTAGATTAAGAGCGCTGTAAAGGCCCCGTCTAGAGTGAGGAGGCGTATCTTGTCTGTCCATATTATCTCATGGCCTCTCCAGCCGGAAAGCACAATGTCTGGGCATCTCCGCTACGTTCCTCATGTTCCCGAGGAGGATTATGATGATACCGATGGCCGGCGCTTCCTAGCGACCGTGTCTAATTTTGATGAGTCGGACTTACTGTGAATCGCTTATCTGAAGTAGGCCGACGAAGGAGGTTGGATGACAACCATTTTAACACCCGGCTCCAATGTGACCGCTTTGGAATCACCTGAACTGAACGGAATGACAAAAGCTCCATACTAAAAGCATTATAAGCGCCAATTCCCCTGTCTAAAGCTCTTAATGTGGCTATTTTGCACAGCGCTGCACGAACATGTGCTATTTGATAGCCTTGAGTTTCTTTCAGCCATTCAGTTTGGCTAATCCTTCCCCTTATGCTTAGACTGCGGCCTGATTTGTCGGTTAAACTGGATCTGCCACACTTTGTCCTAAATAGCCTGATGGCAATCTGTCAGTGCGGAAAAGCAGTCCAAAATTTTGTTTTTCCTTTGCAGGTACAGGTCTGCAAGTCGCTGCTTGTTTTTATTGCATTTGGTTACAGTGCAGCGAGGTTGTTCAAATAAACAGGACTGGAAAATACGCCAAGGAGGTGCCACAGTGCACTTAGGCCGGCTCGTATGAGCATCTTTTTTGGGGGGAAACTTTCTCACACACCCGTTTTTTGTGAATGAAGAACGGTCGCAGAGAGTCCCACAGGTATATGCGGGTGTATCTGTGTGTGTGAACCTCTGAAGGTGAATGTAATGCTTTGCTGACCCGTGGAATCTACCTCATTATCTGGCCCATTGTGCTATTCTCCTTCCTTGGCCCCTTTCACACCCTGTCACACAGCCACCTCCACTGCCACCGGCCTGGCCAGCTCATTCATGTCCCTTCAGCCCATTGTGAGGCCCCTGGAACCCAGGGCCCTGTAGCGAGTAGGGGGAAAGGGCGGCCCCTGCTTTGTGTTTCCCTTGCCGCTCTTCACATGCACGGCAGGGAACTTCCTTTCTCGTGTCACCAAAACCGGCATGGCCTAATCCGCCTGGCCACACCACCCGCCGAGCATGCTGGGAAGGGGCATTTATAAAGCAGTCCCTAATGGTTCGTTAATAAATCGCTTCCATTTTACGCTCGACTCTTCACACCAGCGCAGAGGAGGATAACGCCAGCCCGGAGGATCCGTCGTTACGCATGTTGGCGAACAAGCGAGCGCTTTGATAAGAGTCTCGGATGGAATCACAGATTCTCGGATGTCAGAAGATGAACATATGAGTTTTTTGACCTGAAATAGCTCGTAACAAGCTGTGATTGTGCGGAGGTGTGAGTTTCGCTCAAGGGTTAATGGTTAGAGCACTGCCCTGCTGACCGTTTGCAGCCCCTCACGGGTCTCTAGAGAATCTATTACCCATCATCCTCTGTCTTTAAAGAGGTGACTTTGGTTAAAGCACTCTGGCTAAGAGGTTAGACAGGAGCTCCATATTGACTTCGACGGTAACCAAGATGCGTACGGTCTGTGATCTGAATGGCCCCCGTGTGAGGCGTTAGAGGGGGCTGCTTGTGTGAATGGGACCATGGGTGATTGGCTCAGCGGGAGCGGTCAGGGGTGTTAGGGGTGTCGGGAGCCCACAGGGCTAATCTTGTTAAGTGTGACACACAGCCAGGGGGAGTGGAGGGGTGGTCCCAGTAAGACAAACACACACACACACATACACTAACAAGTGCGTTATGCAAAAAGCTGAATATGAGGGCAGAAGTGCATATTTAAATGATTTTCGTTGTTTGAGTATGCTAAGATAGAATTCACTTATTTAACAGTTTGATTTTAGGGTCAGTGACATGATTGTCGTTTTTGGCCTACCTGTTAATTTCTTCAAAGATGTAGCCTATTAAAAATGCATTTCACACATGCAGTTTTGCTAAAAATTTATGGACATTTGAAAAACATTTGTTAGCAAAATCAATGTCATGTGGTTCAACCAACATGCTGAAAAAATAACTGGAAGTATCATATGATAGAGATCCTCAGTCATGACTGTGTGCCAAGGTCACTAAGTCTCTTAAATTATCACATAATTTGACCATTTGAAAGGTTGAAAATTGTCATGTGGTGCAACTCCCCAAAATCATATTCATAAATTAACAATTACTGAATTTGTTAGAAAAAATACCTTGAAAAATATATTGAAAAACATTTTTGCAAATGATTAAGATGTGGTTGTATTCGTTAATGGTTACACCACATGACATTTTTAGAATGATTCAATTGAAGCTGTTCTTTAAAATGGTGTAAAAGGTTTTTAAAACCATATGAAACCAACATTTTTAATACTAGATTTTTAAAGGATTTTTGCTTTTCTTTATCGTTGAAATGCACCATTGACCCTTTGACCTTATGGTAGTCAACAGTATTGATTACACTGATTTGCAGTCAAGCACAAAAATATTGGCCATCAAAAAATGAGTTAATTATTCTGAAGAATCTGAATGCTCGCTTTTGTGCTCATTTAGATCATGAACTGTTGTTGCAAAACTAATCCTGGCAACTTTTTTTTTGTTTCAATGAAATTAAAGTCAAACTTCATGAGTGCATGAGCATGGCATAAGTGGATTAAAGTAGCAATTAGTTCTTTTTTAGGTTTCAGAGTCAAAGTAGTAATTTCAGAGGCCATGGGGTCATGTTGTTTGTCACGAGAAACTGAGATTGGGTCAATTAGAGTGTAGGAGGATGTGTTCAGTTCATCTGACAGCTGCATGTGGCGCTACAAAACTTAACGATTAGTGAACATTTAGAAGAGAGAAAAAACTAAACCGAAAGAGTGAACGGTGTACTATAATCTGCCCACAACATCACACCGAGAGCCGAGACATAATGGATCTTTTTCATTTTTGCCGAAAACAAATGCAATTATTATACCATCGATTCCTCATATAGACAGAGCACTTAATAATGTGCGATTTGAGATTCGAAGTGATTTGGATGATGTGTTGCAGTTTTTAATGCATGGAGGAGCAGAACCATTACAGGCACTCCTCACCTCCAGCAATCTGCGTTGAACCCTCTGTCAGTCAATCAATGCTCTCAGTTATCCAGAGAGGCATAAATTGGGTGGTTATAACAAACAAAAAGCTATCAGTAGCTATGAATAGAGAGCAACTACTGAGCAGGGTCAAGCGTCAAAAGCTCTGACTAACCGTGAGCGAGCTGCTGTCATCAATAATATGGAAAGAGAAAGAAAAACAGCCAGGAGAGTATGAGTAACTCGAGATAATGGTGGAGCAGGTCTAAATCTATAGGTTATGAAATGCACTCTCTACCCGGATTGCATTTCCTGTGATTTTGTACATAATTCTTACACAGAAATAGCAAAGAAAAAGAAAAAAGCAGTGCTCTTTCCTGTTGTGGTATGTGTGGCTGGTTTGATGCTCTGTATATCGCATGCATTATCACGAATGTCTCAGCGGGACGCTCTGAGAGGTTAAGGTCATGCTGGTTTACGTGGCTGGTCCTGGTAGCAAACATAATTGGCAGCATGTTTTTTCAGGTATAAACACCTCATCTTGTCAGACTGTGGCATAGCATGTAATTACCGCTCTTCCACTTGCTAAGTGGGCTCTGTATTCGTGTTGTGGGGATTTCCAGTGTCTTTCCATAACAATCAGAGAAGAAAGTGAAGGGGTGTTTAGTTCTTCTCCAGAAGTGTTTCGCAAACTTTCCTTGTAACGTTATATGCGGAAGTCAAGACGAGAAATGGCAAAAAGTTTTTAGAAGGAATTAGGATAGATTTTTATTTAAGCTCACAGAGAATGCAAATGTATAAATGGCCTAGAAAAAGCATTTGTACTGGAAATGTATTCACTTGGCATTCACTTGTGCAAAATGCAAAACAGTTTTTAATTACACTGCTAGAAAAGTTGTGTGCATGAGAAGAATAAATAATATTTAATAATAATAATAATAATTAATAATTTTAACTGCACAAGTAAAATAAGGACTTCAGATTTCAAATAAGGACACACTATGGACTACCAATGAAATACCTGATACAATTTTAGCCTATAAATTTAAGATGTAAATTTTTTAAATTATATGAAAAATGGTCAAAAATATAAATTTAATATTTAAGCATGCCTGTACATAAATTCCATATTAAAGGGATAGTACACCAAAAAAATGAAAATTTTGTCATTAATTACTCACCCTCATGTCTTTCCAAACCTGTAAGACCTTCATTCATCTTCAGAATACAAATTAAGATATTTTTGATGAAATCCGAGAGCTTTCTGACCCTGCATAGACAGCAACACAACTGCCACGTTCAAGGTCCAGTAGGTAGTAAGTGGTTCATCTGTAATTTTATGAAGCTATGAGAATCCTTTTTGTGCTCAAAGAAAACAAAGACATGAGGGTGAGTAATTAATGACAGAATTTTCAGAATTTTTATTAATTTCAATTAATGAGTTTTTGGGTGAACTATCCATTTGAGGGGCAATGCAAGCTTGATGTTGCAAATGCAAAGCATGTTTTTGTCAGACTGCGATTAGTCCAGCATAAACAATGTATGCAACGTATGTATGCGGATATGTTGTTTACCTTCAGATCAAAGCGTAAACAATGTATCTGCGTATGGTGCTGCTGACACAGAACAGCATACGTTGTTTACGTATGTGATACTCTCCAAAATGGTGCTATAGGGTGACGCGGAGGAGACGAATTTTTGAATAAATTTGTTATTTTTGTTTTCTTTGTGCACAAAAAGTATTTTCGTAGCTTTGTTAAATTACAGTTGAACCACTGATGTCACATGGATTATTTTAACGATCTCCTTGCTACGTTTCTGAGCCTTGATTGTGTAATGATCCTTGCTGTCTATGGAGGGTCAGAGAGCTCTCGGAATGCATCAAAAATATCTTAATTTGTGTTCCGAAGATCAACTGAGGTCTTACAGGTTTGGAACAACATGAGAGTGAGTAATTAATGACAGAATTTTCATTTTTGGGTGAACTATCCCTTTAATACACTCAACGGTTGAGTACATAGAACAAATGCACAGTGTATAGTGCATCATTGAGGACACAAATACAGAGACATTTTATTTGATTTTTGAGTGAATTACCTTTCAGTTCAGGAAAATATTCCAGAATATGAATAAGCACTTCATCTGAAATACAAACTCCCTTCTTTATCATTTTTGTGTCTACGAGGTTAAGAGGTTTCCTCCAGCTCTTACTAGCTCCAGCCATTCCATCAAAATAAAAAACATAAAGTAGAAAAAAATACAAGGCCGTTGTCATTGCCTTTTCTCTTCTCACCCTTGGTTTCCTCTTCAGAAATTGATGCCTTTTTAAATCGAAGCAGAGGAACCGACAGGTAATGGTTAGCACGATAACTACTAACTGATTTCATCAGTCAGAGTTTTCCCCTGCCTTTTTTTTACACTCTACAAG
Source organism: Tor tambroides (assembly GCA_021397915.2). NCBI lineage: Eukaryota > Metazoa > Chordata > Actinopteri > Cypriniformes > Cyprinidae > Tor > Tor tambroides. Next base: position 9,042 of record JAFVLL020002524.1, on the reverse strand, counting down.
TGAAATTGTTGGAAGTTGGAGAGAGATTAGCTGTCAGACGTGTCAGATAAACAAGCAAGAGAACAGCAGCAGTTCTGAAATGGCAGTCGAGGAAGTGGTGGGTGGTCAGAGAGACACATTTGTCATATCCGATATGTGTTGCATGTCTTCTGCTCAAAGTTGCTCTCAGTATTTTTTTTTTTTATTTACGTTGCGCTAGCTGATAAGATAATCATCTTGGACGTTATACTGACACCTAGTGGTGTGGATCTACATCATAAAAACTAAAACTTTCAGTTACGGATGCTATTGTTGAAATATATTTGCAGAGAGGCATGATTAATTAGTTTCATGAATGAAAGTGTCCAATTACACAGCTAAGTCTCTAAAGCCAGTAGTCTTCATTAGGCAACCTGATCTATTTAAAATAAAACCGCTTTTTAGTCCTTCATTTCATGTAAGTATACATGGTATTAACCACAATTTTTACTTGTCACTTTTCTTTGTGTAAAGCGTTGATTAAGAAAAGATGACTGCACTCGTATTACGTTTGACGTTTGTATTCAGTTTGTAAACGGGTTTTGAATAATCTGCCCTGAATCCAGTTTGTCTAGTAGGCCACTTTTTTATATTTCTTTCTTTTTTTAAAAAAAATCATAATACTGTACTATGCTGAACAGCTCTAGTATCTAGTAAGAATGAACAGCGGAGCTGAAATCTTTGGCACCTGCAGTGCTGTTATTACTGCACTATAGCATTATGACATTATAAACACCCTGTTTGAATTAAATAAAGCACACTTTGCTTTTGACAATGTGATTCTCTCTCTCTCTCTCTCTCTTTCTCTCTCTCTCTCTGTCTCTGCTAAGCAAAACAGCTGTGCTGGCCTTACAATGCATTAAGTCTCTCGTTCCTTTTAGATAGTTAAATTGTGCATGAAATGTAGCTGGCGCGGGGAGCTCCGAAGCTGGACTGATTAGGCAACATCTGTTACATTGGGGAGAAATCCGTGTCTGTCCTAATTAGCTGTCAGACGGGGATACGGTGTACCGGATGGCGCAGGGGGCTGCCACAGGTTCCTCTCCCCCATCCCATCACCTGCCCGACTGCCCTCCCTCCCCCTGCTACTACCACTCATCAGATGTAATTATGGAGAACGCTGACACAAAAGAGCAGAATGGAGGGGAACAAGCTATGTCCATCTGTACAGGCACATATACACATACTAACCCTGAAACATGGGAACTGTGGGTACTGTGTTGACCCATCCCAACTTTTGCACCATTTGATCTGAGCTGAATTTATATCTTTTAGCATTTAAAAGCTGAAAAGTGTAATTACTCTTGTCTACTGAAAATGGCATTAGGGTCAGTGAAATTATTATTATTTTTTTGCATCTGTTCATTTATTCAAAAATACATTTAAAATGCTAAACATTACTTGAATACACCTCTTATATGATATGCATGTCTTTAATTTCTGTATTAATGTAAATTTTGATTGTAAAGTAAATAATGACTGTGTGATGCAATGTTCGGATATTATAATGATATTTTTAAATATTTTGTGCACAGAATCATGTGGTGCAACCAACAAAATTCACATGGTCCAACTAATATTCCGAAAAAAAGGCAGTAAACAGTAAAATAGGAAATTATATCATAAAAATAATGACCCCCTGTAGACTCTCTTAAAAATTCTGATAATTTGATCTTTTTATGACAAGGCGTAATTAATTCTGGTTAAACTCTTGTCCCCAAGAAATGATGATATTTATTGAATAAATAATTGGTGATATCTATATATCATTATCTATATCTGTAGCTCTCTATCTATCTATCTATCTATCTATCTATCTATCTAAGTACATTTCTAAGAACGTGCCATATGTTTTAAACTAGAATTTTCCTCGTCTATACTCTTACGTGTCATTGACCGATAACACCCTACTATAGGAAGTTTGTAGCTTCTGCCATAATTCATTACCTGAAACACACAAACATACCTCCTCCTATTGATGACTCTTGATTCTTACTGTAAATCCATGTGTTTTAATCAAGGACCCTCTGTAGGCAGATTTCTCTACCAGGGCCAAGTGGACCACTAACCCTGCAAGATACACACACTGATAATCCTCCACTAGCGGTTATTAGATTGAAAAAAAAAGTTGATGAAGAGAACTGTTGTTCTGTAATTGTAGCACTGCCCACGCTTGCTTTTAATCTCACCATGACATGAGTCGAGACCTCCTACTTGGCTCACGTAAGGCTTGAATCTCTAACCGCTGAAACATAATTACAGCAAAGCTATTAGGGCCATCTTAGGCATTTATGCTCTGTGCTGGCACTGTGGAGAATGTCAATAAGAACGCATTTGAAGCTTCAAGGTCCGTGTCACACAGACCTGACACACACATGGATGAGGATATGCACATGAGTGTAAATACTCAATTTATGTCACCATATTGTGTACATCTTCACCCTAATCATTCTTAACAGGTTTTAAACTGTGGCTACGCCGCTGGCGTGATGGACAGGTTTCAGTGGCACCTCTGCACACTGATTGACAGACCATAATCAGTCCATGGAGATGTTAAAGATGTTACCTAAACTATGAAAAATTGAGATGATGCCATCTCTGGCATCTGAAATAATGTACTTTGGAAGTCTCTTCTTTAATTGTTCCTGAGATCATGGTACGTGGACTGTAACAAATTAGGAGTTTTACAGTGCAACAGTTTGACTGTCTTTCAATTCTGTTTACTGAAGCTAAAACGTAAAGTTGCCATGATTAATGTTTGCCATCATTGTAACAATTGTCTATTCTATGAAGCTTTATTGGTTTGACTTAAAAAGTACGTATACATGGATCTAACGTGAAAACTGTAAATTCTTGGCATTCAGCTTTTAATATTGTGTCTTCTTTTCTAAAATCTTTGTAAAAATTATTTTATTGTTATTTATCTATTAATATTAATTAATGTGTTTATTATTATTATTTATTTTATTTTATTTATTTATTTTTATATATTTTTTTAAAGTCTACCAAGGGGTGGGATGGGTTGGGGTGGGTTTTAAATTTGTACAGCTGCTTTTTGTTTTGTAGTACTGTTCCACAAAATAAAACCCAATAAAAAAAATTGTTAACAAAAAAAAGTAAAAGGCAAGCAGAATCATGCATTATACTTGTAATTTTGAAAACTGCATGTTATTTTATTGCATGTAAATACTATATTGTTTTCACCATTATTTACTAGATCCAATTAAACTTTTTTAGAGTGATGTTCAAGGGTCAATTGTACATGGAATCTTATTGCTCTGGTAATAGAGCGCTGTAGTGCTGACATGCTTTTGTAGGCACACCCAGAAGTTCCTCTACAAATTCCCAAATGGATTTTTCAGTTGGCTTTTGGATTATTGCAGAAAATAAGCTCTATGACCAATAAATGTTTATACATCTTACAGATTTTGTTGTATACATCACAGTTGCATGACTTAAGAGTCGCCATAACTAAGCTTTTTAACTCATTCAGTCTTTAAAAAAAACATTTTCCCTAAAAAATGTGAGTGTTAGAATAGTTTGCAAGGACCTGTGAAAGCAGACAACTGAGTAGATGAGTTTTTCTGTTTGGTGTGATGACATTTAATATCCCCAACAACCTGTGTAGTCCCTTTTAGCCACTTTCTAGTGCCTTTTTATGTAAAACCTTAGTTTTTTTTTTCTTTTAAAAAAGAAGGGGGTATTACTGTATTTTATGTCAGAGAATAAAACTTCAAAATATCTTTAAGCTTGTGTTAACCATAGACATTATTTCAGCCATTTAACCAAATGCCATTAACTTCCAGACAATTGGAAATGCAAACCGGAAATGCAAAAATTTGAAGTAATTTTCAGGGTTTGGCCTGCAAAAATAATGTACGTTAACCCTGTAGCACTAAATGCAGGGTCAAAGCTGATAGTCTTGTGTTGCTCTTTGGATGACTTAAATTCAAATCCCAGCTCTTCATGATCCGTCCTCCTCTCATTGTCTGACTTTGCCTCCTTTCCTCTCTCCATACTTTCCTATCTGACAAGAGAAAATCATAAAAATGCATGTCTAACTGGAGGGTTTGTCATAAACATAGTACATTTTGGTGTTTCTGCTAATGAGAAGCCTAAAGCTCTATTACGTCATAATGTCCTGTTGCTGTACAGTCCTGTGTGAAGAATGAGATGAACCTGCAGCTGCAAATAAAGCTACAGTTACTCATAGTAGGAAATAGAATGACATTTTAGAAGCTTAAAATGAATTTAAATGCTTAATCAAATGTAGCTACTCCGGAAAAGCAGCTCACCAGTGACCCAGCATTTATCTCTGTATTTCTATATTAAGTTTGTTAGCAAGATTCTGCATTGTTTCCCAAGGCACAAAAGTGCTGAAGTGTCACACATTGCAGGGGAAGTTTGGGACATTTATAACCACAAATGTAGGAAAAGGCTTCCGAAGCGTCCATGCGTTCACAATTATGTGGGGTAATTCTGCAGCAAAAGAAAACAGGAAAGCGTCAGCTAGAAGGAAAAAAACGTGAGTGGCAGAGAATGACAGCCAGCGATGGGTAGAATGTCACGGCAATTGCGGGCCCATCACGGCTAACCGCATGATGGGTGATTGCCTCATGTGTTTCCCGCGAGTCCATCGGAGAGGACACGGCGCTCTCTCGTCTGTCCCTGGCCCAAACCTCCGCCACTGCCTCAGTGGCTGACATTTAAAATGTTGCTTCCTAACCACTTATGCTAATTGTTGTAATTTTCCTGATGAAGCGGCGTCCTGATACCTTGATGCAGCCAAGATAGTTTTACATTTTCTCTGTGCGCGCCGCTCGGCCATTTGGTCCGTGTAGTGTCAGCTTGGAGTGCTACTGAAAGCCGGCAAAATTGCAAGCAAATTGCATCAGATTGCCAACATTGTGAAAAGGTAAATTGCTTGCAAATCTATTTAAACCACTGGCCTATTTTCATCAGCCACAGTACTTGGTATTCATGATTGCTTAATTGGTGACCTTTTCTATTGTGTAGTGCTTTATGGTGTAATGGAAAGCGATCTTTACCAAACCAATTATGCCTTTTTTTCTCGCCCCAAACCCATACATTATAGCGGTGATTGCGATGGCTAGTCCTTTGTAAATGAACTTTCAGATTCCAATTATTTCTTTATATAACTGATGGAGGATAAAGAGTCATTTGTTTGCTATGATGTTGCATTTGAAAGCTCTTTGAGGCTGAGACTGTCAAAGCAAATGGAGGCGCAAAAGCCACAAAGTCGTGCCCTGCTTTTGACTGACCCCTCATTTAGCGCCGCTTTCCCTTGCCGGGGACCAATTACGGCCTCAGCTGGTGAAATATTTTGTCAGATTCTTGAAAACAAGTATATTAGCTCGGGATTCAAATGAATGTTTTATCTATGGTAAAGCATGCATTTAATCTACTCTCGGCAGTCGGTCTGCTTTGTGTCTCATATTTATGTATGTTGTAAAAAAAAGCACTTGCTGTAAATCAAGACCTATAATTATTAAGGTTTTTAAAAGTGCAAACATTATACTTTCACCAAAGACACGTTTTTGTTTTGTTTTTTGTGGTAAGAAACAAGATGACCCCGTAACATTTATATGAAGCAAATACAGTTTGTTAAAGTCATGGTGAGATGCTTCTGTCCAGTCAACTCAGAATGAGCATATATGGGCAGAATTGTGCTAATTATGTTTTATGAAATGAAGAATTCTGGTCCTTGTAACTGATTGGTAAATACAGGATATAGTAACAGCTTTGACCTTTTCATTATATCACTACGCAGCCAGCTTTCATAGCAGACTTTTTTTTTTCTGGTACTGTATCTTCAAGCAGAATGGACAATTTCACCCAAAAATGTAAATTGAGCCTCAAACAGTTTTACCTTGCACAATATTGTGCAAGTTCCCACCATACTTGGAAAAGAAAGAAAGAAAGAAGTGGTGACCATTATTAAAAATGATATCTTCACATTTTACTGGCTTAATTTATACTACTGCTGCTGCCATCACGTTTAGTTAGCGGTCATATGACACAGAGTTCATATTTTTACTGAATTAACTTTTGTTGATTATCACCGTGTTTGCAATATGTGTGTTGAGGCATATATGCATCCCATTGCAATGCTTGAATTTAATATATTTACTTGATATATATAATATATTAACACTTTATTTTAAGGACTAGCTGCTTATTAGCATGCATATTACTAGCATACTGATTGTTTATTAGTAGGCCTACTTACAAAGCACATATTAATGCCTTATTATTCTCCCCCATATCTAAACTTAACAACTACCTTACTAACTATTAATAAGCAGCAAATTAGGAGTTTATTGAGGGAATACTCTTAATAAATAGTGAATATGTGTTACCTATTCGCTATCAGGGTTAACAGGTTAGCCTCTAGTTATAAAAGGCATATCATGTAGTGCGGTTGGAAAACAAAAAAGTTGGCCATTGCACATGCTAAGTTTGTTATATAATCTTACATGATGTCTATTCATAAAGTGATTTTTGTTTATGTTGCAGAAGTGTGAAGCTGAGCTGGACCGCTTTGAAAGCACAATAAATGGTAAAGGGAAGAGATGAGCGCTTCAATAACTATTCTGCAATGGCACAAACATGCTGTGTGTGTGTGTCTATTTGTGAGTTTGTGTGATTGATAGAGGGGCTGGCTGCGCATGTGTGTTTTCCTGCAGGCTGAACCCCAGAGCAACAGATTCCTTCGCTCAGATTAGCTAATTTTGATTTGTTTTCAGACAGGGTGTGTGTGTGTCTGGGCTTCAGGGCCTAGACTGTAAATTTTGCCTGCTGCGGGGTAGAAGCTGATTGATCTCTCAGTGTAAAATCGATAAGAAGACACTGTCATTTTTGTAACGAATGAGCCGCTCTGAGGAGATAGATTAAGACTCCACAGATCTCACCCTGCCTCTCTTTCATCAATCCCGCCCTGCCCAGGTTCGACTAGCAGAACCTGCAGCCAGCTTCAATCTCTGGCGCGCTGTATTAGCCCAGACCCGCACACCATCTGCAGAGGCCTCTTCATTATACCGTGTATATTTCATCCATATCAGCCGACATGTTAAAATCAAATATTTGCCCCTTCCCCTCTCGTGTCTGATCCCCCTTGATTGATCTGTTTTATCATTTGCCGAAATACATCACGCCGAGAGGGGTTGATTAAATCAAAAATCGAGGGCCATTGTCTTTCTCGAGCGTCCTTTATCAGAACTAATGTAACGAGCGCGCTCATTTGTCTCCGGTTGTTACATGGAATAAAGTCAGCGGTGCTTTTTCGGCTGTCGGCAATGCTGAGATTAGGAGAAGATTAATATAGTGCCTCTCGTCTCTCTCCTCTTCCGCTCTCTGTCTGCTCTGTCGCCTCTTGTATCGCTGCATTGGAGATGCGCCGCGCTCCCTCGTGGGCCCCTGTTTAACCTTCACCGGCTCATCTATTATAGCGCACCTCCACCCGGGACACGCGTGCTAAATGCGCTCGTCATGCCTTCGCTGGATTGATGGTGGGAGAAAACCATTGCATAATCTCAACTTTTTCCGGGCCATTTTTCACCCATTGCCTCTGCTGGTTCTTCTGATGTGGACTCATCTTGGGAGTGTGTTTGTGTGGGAGTGTGTGCTCGGAAGAGCATCGCTCATTTATCAAATATTAATACAGAGGCATGCTTATGCAATATACAGTGACAAGTGAATGAGTAAATCTCTGTGACATTCCACATGGATGGGCCTTCACTTCTGTTTGGGATGTTTTTTTTTTTTTTAATTGAATTGAAATGTATTCAACAAAATGCTTAATCATAAATACACATAAATATTTTAATTGCTTAATTAACTTAATAATTTTTATGTGTGGCCTATTTTTTCCATTCTTTTTTGTTTGCTCTTAGAATTATGGAGCTATTTTTCAAGGGACATTTATTCTCCAGGCAGATAGAGAGCAGATCTCTAGACAAGTGATAACAAGTGATATTTGTTATGCTTTGAATCATGAGAGCCTCTGAAATATACAGGCATTCTTCAGGGCAGCTTAACAATGCAGGACCCCCAAGAAATACTGATTATCTGCTGACACAAGTACATCATATTAAGCAAAATAAACTATCTAAATCTATCAAAAAAACTAACTATCTATCAAAAAAAAAATATCTAAAGCAAAGTGTCTTCAGCGTCTGGTACTTTTGTATATTTAAAAAACAAAACTATTATACTTTATTAACTAAATTAATAATAATAGTTATATATTAAAAAAAAAATATTGATAGATTTTATTGTTTTAACCTTTTGCCAGATGTAGACTTTCAGTATTATGAAAACTGTGAAAAACCATCATAAAGATTTGAACTTAAAAAAAAGGTCAAAAATTCTAACTGTGTTTAAAAGAAATTTGTTGGATTAGAATGTTGCATAATTTTGCATCAAGTCAAACTATGCCATTTTTTCATTAAAAAGTATAAAATTATATTTAATTGTGTGTATTCAGGATATATAAAATCCTAGCTATATAATTAACCTTTAGCAAAAAATGCTGTTAAACCCAATACATGTTTTGAAATATAGAAATGACATGGGTGGAAATGTCAGAAAATTTTCAGCAGTATTTATTAATAAATTAGACACACTAGTGGGAAAAGTGTGTTTTTATATGATTGCCCTTGATATTTAATACCTGGTATATACACTGCAAAAAATGATCCTCTTTGATTGGAACTGTATGAAAAGTTTTGTGCTTTTGTACTTTTGACATTGAGTCTCCAGGGAGTGCAGATCAAATACAAATGTAATTCCCTCTAGTACTCTCTCATAATCTTGTAACAATTGGTGCTTGTGTTCAGTAGATTATTTATGACCATCACCAGCATGTGTTAATCACAAGGACAATCCCCCTCAAAAGTTTGTGGTGAGAGAGAGAGGGATGTGGATAAACGGTGAGTGAGTGAGAGCTGCAGCGTGTAATACTTGTTTAATTCCCATTGGGTGTGCTTCTTATCAAATTAAAGA
>JAFVLL020002522.1:0-14086 GCA_021397915.2 Tor tambroides | reverse complement strand
AACATTAAGGTAAGCCAATCAGAGGCAGAGTAGGGCGGGTCCATTCCTTTGCCAACAGGGGGAAAAAACGCTACAGGTGACGTGACAGACGACTCCCAGATATGACGACGAAATCCCCCCCCCAAATTTTATTTTTTTATTTTTTTATTTATTTTTTTTACAGATCTACACGATTCATGTGAATGACCTATTTCAAGGTGAAAAGGGCGAATTTCACCGAAAGGTGACAAGTTTGCACCCCTGATTCTTAACTTTAATGCAGATCTTAGATTGCGGTCAATCACCCAGTCAGTTCTTTCCGCTGTCAGGTGACAGGGAGCTAACTGCCGCGGGAAATGCAAAGGGCTGAAGAAGAGAGAAAATGAAAAGAACACTGACAGATTTTTTTCATAAAGTTAATCTGAGTTTGGTTAAACACAGAGAGAGAGCTCCTCTTTGGCGAGGGTTAGGATGGTGTATGCAGTGTTAAATTTTTATATTCAGCTCTGCCAATTGCGTGGAACGGCTGCCAGCTAGGGGTGTGCGATATTGACAAAAAATTATATCTCGATATTTTCTAGGATTTTATCGATAACGATAATTAGACAATATTTTGCTGAGTGTGTTATTGTGCTGATCTTAAGGACTACCGTGGACAGCTGACTTTGATATTCTTCATATTCTGTGTGGTGGTCAGTTCACAGCAGTGATAGAAATCAATCTTTTCCAATAAGTTTAAATTGATTTTTACCTTTTATGGTTATTTTTTACAATTAAGCCTATTTTGTGTGTGCACCATTTGAGTCAAATTCTTACATTTAATCAGTCAATTAGAATAAGACATTTGGGCTGTTATGAAGCAAATGAAATCAGTATCAACAAAATTCATCTTTGAATTTGAATTTTGAATTTCTGAAGCGGCATTTAGATGCAATTACACACTGCTTAATGCAGCACATGAATGCATTTAACCTGCAGTTACACATGCATATATAATTTTAATACTGTAAACATAAAACGTTGAATACTGATATTTGATTTTTTTTTTTTTTTTAAATGAAAAGTAACTTTAAATGCGAAATTAAAACCACCAGTAGGTGACAGCAAGTCACTGTTAATAAGTGAGTCATTGCGACTGAACCAAATCATTTAAACGATTGATTCATTCAGGAACGAAACGCCATCATGTTGCTCAGAGACGCAAAACAGTGCTGTGGCTTTGTTTGGAATTATTTTTGTTGTCAAAATATTGCAAAAACAGGCAATACTAAAACGTAAGTCTCTCAATATTAACTTCTTGTTTATTTAACTGTTGTATACAATCAATATCACATTTGTAATCATGCTGATTTTTGGAGGAAAAAACGGCACTCTTCGTGTGATATTAACTATATGAAATGATATAAAGCCCCCATATCTTGAATTTTGTGATGCATTTTAATAGACTGAATCATGCAGTGAAAAAAAAAAACCCACTCTAAATGCACACATGCACTAGTCTAACCTACTAGACTTCATCACGTCATGTATGCGTGCACTCTGTAGGTGTTTTGCTTGGTTTTTGCAATATACTCAATGTCAAATTGCACATCGTTAAAACAACAATTACGATATTATCGCAGACCCCTACGTGAGCATCCTGACGATTAAAGGCCTTAACGATTGAACCTGATGATCCTGAACATTTTGCCACACACTTGTCCCTGCATTTCTTGTGTTTGGCACTCTCTCCGTGTTTAACCAAGCTCTCGAGCTTAAAATGTGTAGATTCGGTGGCGAATGCTGTTAGTGTTACCTGCAAACTACATCCCACAAGCTTTAAAGTGAATGCAGTGCATAGAACACAGTGCATTTTCATAGCGGAGCCACTCGAAGTCTTTCAACCATTCTCTCCGAAAACTGTACGCCTTCTTTTCGGCTGGTGGATCAACATTCCCCACATGATCGCTATCACCAGCACCATTATTTGTAACTTTAGGTGGTTTACAAAATAAATCTGTCAGGGTTTCTTATTTTCTCTCTTCTTCAGCCCTTTGCATTTCCCACGGTAGTTAGGCCCCTGTCACCTGACAGCGGAAAGCAGTGACTGAGAGATTGACAGCTAATATTAACCAATCTAAAATCTGAATTAAATTTAAGAATGTAAAGGTGAAGTTATGTAATGTTTGATAGAATGGCAGACAGCGCCAAAACGGCATTTGTTGTTTGAATACTGCAATACAATGGACAAATTGAAATCTGAGACTTTGCTTCATATTAAAAGTAACAACGCACAATGCCCTTCAATATTGCGTCCATCAATTGAAAACAGGCTAGACTAATCGATTCTTGGGATTTAAGAATCGATATCCTTTCGTAAAAATGAGAATCGATTAAAAAAGAGATATCAATATTTTTTACCAAATTAACGATATTGACTGATATGAACAACTTTGTGATAATATTTTTGGCCATCTCTCAGCCCTACTTTTTTTTTTTAATGTTTTCTCCTTCCCTTTAAAAGTTAAGTCTTTTGCCATCCTGACAATACACAATGACTTGGTTGTTTTTTTTCATCTTGAATTCAATAGTTTTGTGCCTGTTGTTCACAGCCCCATCAGAACAAACCCATTTACAGGCTATGACTCACCAACTGAAAACCCCAGCCACTAAGTTTTCAGAACTCTATTTAATAATATAAAGCCATGCTTAAAAAGGATGTTATAGTCAGAAGTCTGTGATCTCTGACCTGATAATCTCATCCTCTGCCAAAACATGCTCTATGGGCTGTTGTGGTGAAGCAAGCAGTAAGTCCAGGAACCTGACAGCCCCACAACAAAACAGCACCACCGGCTCAGAGTCAGTAGCTGACAGCACTCTGAGAACATCAGCCGAAACCTGAAAAAAGTCAGAAAAAAACATCTTAGATACTAAAGTTCAAATGTGACACTTGGTATTAACATCAGTTTCAGACAATTTATTTGAAATGGTATAACTAGAGTCCAAAATGTTTTTGAAATAGTCCACTTCAACATTTGGAGGTGTTTGTAAACGCAAGTAGCCACATGGATTTTGCTGTGAAAATGTCAATCATTTGCCTGATCAAAACAGCTCTTTCCAAGAGAAACCAGATAACAGGGTCTAAGGCACACCTCAATAGTCAAATAACATGACTCAACCAGAAGTCACTAAATTTGGCCAATTTCGAAAAACTGATTGAAATTTGATGAGGTAAAACAAGTGCTTAATTACTGAAGTCTCAAAAAAAAAAAAAAGACGTATGGAATTATTATGAGGTCTCAAAATTTTCTAAGAACAAGTAACCACAAAAAGTTGACAAAAAGAACGAACTGTAGAGCAATCTGAATTAGATTCATAACTGACCAATACTGCAACGTCGACAAACACTGAACTGATTAAAGCTGAACAGCGTTGATTTGGTTGACGAATAATTTGTCATGATTTGTCAACTACATTTTTTCACCAGTGAAAACAAGATAACGAAATAACTCTTTCTGAATGACAAATACAATGACAAAAATCTATTGACATTCATCAACGAATAAAAACGAGATTAAAATGTTAGAGAGGGACATCTGGACAGAGATCCATGATGAATCTCCTGCATGGAAAGGCGGGTAGTAGGGCTGGGCGATAAATCGATTTTATCGATTAACTCGAATGTGTAGTTAATGTCGACTTGTTTGAATGAAAATCGTTTTTTCTAAAAAAAAAAATAAATAAATTAAAAAAAAAAGACGTGTACTACGGAACTCCTTAAAGGGAATAAATACCAGATGGGAGATAAATATTTCAATACTTTCTCTTGCAGTTTTATCATTAGGTAATCATACTGTATATAAAATTGCAGGCATCAGGGAGCCGCTATTACGCCTGGCATTGAAATTGCTTTTGAATGCACGATGGCTTTTTAGTTTCACTTTCAATATTCGCGATCGCACATACTGTGTTTAAACTATGGTGCGGCAGTAACTTACCACACATTTTACAAGATTAGATGTTTGTCATGGTGCTCAGGATCTGCAAATCATTCGTCATCGTCCTCAGTCATCTCTCCTTACTCTTTATGTGGTAAGTGAAATTTTATGTACTGTAATGCAGTGTTTCCCATACATTGATTTATTTGTATGTGGTCAGCACACAATATCAAAACTGACTGCCACAAATAGATTTTTTTTTCCAAAAGCTTTGACTTCGTTGAATAAACAAGCACTGCACGTTTCAAAATCGAACACGGTGCGGTGTCTTTATATCACTGCATTTGAAGGAGTTCACTGTCTTCAGAAAATTTTTTGATGTCATTTTCATTTCATCTTGCATATAATGTCTGATAGCAGCGTTTGTGAGTGGAGCGCTAATTTGTGTACAGCATTACCGGGGAAACCGCTATTTCTCCGTGCTCTAAAAGCGCCTCCTGCTGGCAGAGAATGAATTTGCATATATGCCGCCACAAATAGAGTCCAAGTCTGTGGGAAACACTGGTAATGTAACAGGCAATCGTTATTTGTTTTCTGTGCCTTTCTGAATACGGATTCACGATTCAGGCCAAAGGGCATCACATAATTTTATGTCTCTTGGCTTCTTGTTTCTGATTGCACTTTAACCCCAAGGGGGGAATCCAGATCAAATCCCAGAAGGGAAAATCAAAACAAAATAAAGTTAGAACTTGTTTTGAACAATTTCTTTGTCATCTGCAGATTGATTTTAAGTAGGGGGAAAAAAAATCGATTTAAATTGTAAATCAGATTTTTTGTGAAAAAAATCTGCGATTTTTTTTTTAGGCCATATCGCCCAGCCCTAGCGGGTAGATGCACACATTTGAACTGTAGGCTAACTCTCTGATCATAAGTTTGCATACACTTGCTGCACATCTCAAAACAAATGTCAGTGCCTGGGAGTAAGAAAGTGCAGACATATGGATAAATGTGACCCTGAACCACAAAACCAGTCTTAAGTCGCTGGGGTATATTTGTAGCAATAGCCAACAATACATTGTATGGGTCAAAATTGGGGGTGGAACGGTTCAACTTTTTCATGGTTCGGTTTGTATCACGGTTTTATGGTCACGGTTTCGGTACGGTTCGGTATGTTTAGGGAAAAACTATACTGTCAAATAAAAATAAAAAAATAAGAATCTAACTACAAGCAACAGCACAGGTCTATAGCATTAGTTTTTAGGTACAGAAATTGAATAAAGTAATCAAATGTAAAACAGCATTGCATATTTGACTGTATAAATTAAAGATTAATCTTTAATAAAGTTACAAAAGCGATTCAGTCAAGAGCAGTGAGTGATTTCTTTGTTGTTGCTGTTTGATTAATATTAAAAAGTGCTGTCACTTTAAGAGAATGCACTGATCCAGTGCACTGATACTGTACGTTCAGCCAGCTGTCTGCTATAGGATACTTACCAAGACAGGCATTTTGACAATTTTTGTGTGAATTTGTCCATTCAAACACAGTACTTCAGAGAGAGCTTAATATTTGCCCGGGTTTGTGCGTTTCTGATGAGCGCACGCACAAATCTTCTCACTGCGCGCGTGAGCTCGCGTCCTCTGGCTCTTAAATGTTTAACCTGGCAAAGCTTACATGAGTTTAATTTAAACAGATATCAACGTGTGCTGTTCAGGTCTCACCTGTGCGTGCGCACGCGCTATCAGCACCCGGGTGTTGACGGAATAAATGACAGCTCATATTCCAGCATACGACATTCGCATTGAACAAGAGTGAATGGTTTGTCCACCTTTTTTTTTATTTATTTATTATATTATTTTCTTCTTTCTTCATTGCTGATATTGTAATGTACTGGGAAGCCAGAATGCGCAGCCATTAACGGAAACATACATCAGCCGAACCCTGTCTGTTTTACGTGTTATTTATAACAAACCATATTACACATGCGTTGCCAGATTTAAGTTGAACCGCGGTCCTAGCGCGTGCCGAACTGTGAGTGGAGAACCGTACAGTTCGATTTTTTTCCGTGAACTGTGCCACCCCTAGTCGAAATTATAAATTTTTCTTTTATGCCAAAAATCATTAGGATATTAAGTAAAGACCATGTTCCATCAAGATATTTTGTAAATTTCTTACCGTAAACATATCAAAACTTAATTTTTGATTAGTAATATGCATTGCTAAGAACTTCATTTGGACAATTTTAAAGGCGCTTTTCTCAATATTTAGATTTTTTTGCACCCTCAGATTCCAGATATTCAAATAGTTATATCTCGGCCAAATATTGTCTGATCCTAACAAACCATACATCAATGGAAAGCTTATTTATTCAGCTTTCAGATGATGTATAAATCTCAATTTTGGAAAATTGACACTTAAGACTGGTTTTGTGATCCAGGGTCACAAATTTGAAAAAGCGTGACGACATGAAAGAGCACTTAATGCGGTTCACACAGCCGAATCCTGCACAAAAGCCCCTCTCAAACAGCGCACGATTACTGACAGTTCTACAGTTCTCACTCGAGTCCTAACGGAAAAATACACACAAAATTCTCAAATTGTCTGTTTTGACAAGTATTCATATAAACACATCCAGTTACGTCTTAAGTGAATGTAAACTGTTGGGAGAATTTTGGATGTGTGTACCAGTATATTGAATCCATGTGCATTCAGTTTTAAAGGGAAAACAGACCAATTTATCTACTATTGTCTGTGTCTTTATTGTTAATGAATCAACAAAAGAATAAGAAAAAAAATAAAAATCACTCACTGCTCTTGAATCAATCACTTTAGTAGCCCTAATAAGGATTAATCCAATTTTAATTTATACGTGTGCTTGAAAGAATGAAGGATGTTGTATACAAGTTGTTAAAAAGAATGCATATTATATAACCATTGGTATTTTATTTGGCATTTCAAAAGAGGACAATGTTCTTGTTTCTTTATGAGAAGCAGTTTTATTTAATTTTGAGATAGACATGTTACGTGTCAAAGCAGTTAAATCTGTGTCTACACTGATTGTATGTTCAAATCATTTATATTACCAGATGTTTTCTCCATAATGCAGACATGTGATCAGCTAGAGACAAAAAAGGAAAATATGACCACGCCCCAAGTCACGCCCACAAGCCACACCCCCAGCACTTATTAAAAATAAATATATCTTATATTGTAATACATACTATTGTCCTGTAAAAAAAAAAAAATCAGCATTTAATAATCATGACAACAATATAATTTAATATATTATAACAAAGTACTATAATATATTATAGAAAAGTATAGAATTGTTATTATTAAAGTACCAGCCAAAAGTTTGGAAACATTACAGTTATTAATGATTTTGAAATAAATATCTTCTGCTCATCAAGGCTGAATTTATTTGATCAAAATAAAGTAAAAAAAACAAAACAAAAAAACACCCGCGATCAGCGTTTCCTCTAGGATTTTTTCCAGCTGTGGTGGCAGGACTATTTCCCATGGACCACGCCCCTCCTCACACTAGAATCACGTGCACTCAGAATTGAATTTATTATAACTAAAAAAAGACAAGTAAATAGTAGGGTAAACGTACCTATTAAGCTCACCAAAATCTACATTGAGACATTTTTAGTGCACAAGATACTGGTTTCGGTACAAAACGTTATGCTAAAATAAAATATTAATCTCTCACATAATTTCATTTTATTTTAATGACAAAAGAATTGATTAAGATATACATCATTAAATACAAAAGTCTGGCTGTGCTTAATCGGTACATTTGTGTACCCTTTAAACACAAACCTGTTCCCATTAAGCTCACATCATGTTTTATTAAAAATTCTTGCTTATTTTAAGGAAAATTTTTAAAGAATAATTGTAAAAAGATTTATTTGAAGGCACAAAGTCAATCAAAAAAAAAAAAAAAAAAAAACTAAACACTAAAATCAAGCAACAATTTGATCAGTTACATATTCATAGTGAAGTGCCATTTAAGCACACTGCAACATCAAGACTAGTCCACGTTCAGCTAAATAACACATTCAAAAATTAAATAAAACACACCAATAAAGCATTTCATTCATGGGGATGAACACAGAAACAATGCGCACATTTCTGTGTGAGTTTGTTGTGATCGGATGGAATTTAAAGTCTGCTAGTGTGTGATCCTCAGTCATTTAGTGTATGATGGCAAGTTTTCTTTTGTGACTACATACAAAGTCATTAAGTGTATGATGCCTGGTGTTTTAAAAATGTGTTTTAAAAATGTGTAAAAATTTTAAAAGTCATGTAGTGTATTCCAGCCTTTAGTTGTTTTTTTCCTGGACAGATACGACAGGTTTCTGATGGACGACATGCCTCTTTCATCTTTGGCCATAAACTATAGTTATGTCTCGATTTTGTCATCTTAAAGCTGTTAAAATAAGTTATTAGACATTTTATAAAGATTAACTTAAAGTGACAACCATCAGTTAATATTTAAAGTCTGTTTATGAAGTATTTATATAGACGTTCAATGTGGAAGAGCTTAAAGAGAGCACACTGAGCTTAATGGGAGCAGCAACAATTTTTAATAAATTTCATGTAATATTTATTAAAATGACAATATTTTGCTAAATAAATAATCTAGTTCATGTATTAAGTTCATACATAAGTTGTTCATATTAAAATAACTATCTATGAAATTACACTTTTTCTTATTGATGTCACACTGAAGCTGTGTGATTTTCATAGTAGTGTACCCTTTAAGCTCACCTTAAAATATGAAATCTTTCAAAATTACAGACCAGCAATAAACTGTCAATTTATAATATTATGGATGTAAAAGTACAAGCCAATAATGCCTGTGAAGTAATATGTTAGCATAGCACACAATCTTATACAGCTAGTCAGCTATCTGTGTTATATACATGTAATAAATATACACAGTATACACATTTTGTAAACAAAAACTTATTTTGGATGCGATTAATCGCGATTAATCGTTTGACAGGACTAATTTATATACTGTAGATCAGTGAACTCGCCTTTATGACGTCATGGGAGAGTCTCGGAATGTAGATAAGGTTTGTCCAAGAGACTGATTTTGTTGCTAGGCTTTTGAAAAAAAGTCTCTAAAGGGATGAGTGATCTAGTGACAAAAATCACTAAATCTAGTGACAAAATCACTAAATTGGCAACACTGGCACACTGAATACAACATAAGTTATTAACATTTCATTAGTCATGTGTTCATAATTTCTTTGTATGACAGCATGGCCAAAAATTATGACTGCACAATTTGGCATGTTTCATTGCATTATTATCACAAATAAAACAACTGACTCTAAGCAACTATGCAATATGCTTACAAAATCTTGCACTTTTTTTTTTTTTTAATTAAGGGTGAAGATGTCAAATTTCTTAGGCCGGACATCACTTTTGGCCACTACCTTATGGCAGTTTATTGACTTTCCAACTGACCGCCAAACCAAACCAAAAACAAGCCACTTTTATGAGGATTGTGGGCTTTCTTGGAGTTATTGGAGCTGTTGATGGAACTCTCGTTCACATCATTGCTCCAACTGTAAATGAGGAGACATACCAATAGAAAAAGCATCAGTAATAATGTGATAATTTTGCGCAATGCAAAGCATTTAAAAAAAAAACCATTTAAATATTAAAATATTTCGTTGTCTTAAATGATTTTATTGCAGTTACATTAAATGACTGGTGTAGTGCTGCTGTGACTTCACATGAGCAGGCTCACTATTGGCTGATTCAGAGGTTGAGGTCGGCCATTTTGTGTTGACATCATTGTAGTCCTTAGTTTACAACACTTAAGTGTCACCTCAGTCAACAAATAAGAATCAGTCTTAGACTTTACTGAAAGTTGCTTTTAGCTTCTTTATAAAAGTCTCCTACTCTTAGAAAAGTCCTACTTTTTACTAAGAATGTTTTGACACTTAAGTCAAAGCTTAAGACTATTCTTAAGAGCATTTCTGATAAGTTTTATACATACGGGCCCAGAAGTCGTTCAACCTCTAGTAGGTATACACTGTGTGCCGAATTATTAGGCAAGTTGATATTCTGGTCATATTTTTTTACAAGAACATTTTACCAATTCCAAACCACATCAGTCTTAATAACTACTATTGACTTTATATTTAATCATTTATAAGTGATATATAATTGTCCATGAAGGCTGGAAGTCAAAAACTTCTTATATTCAGGTGTGCCGAATTATTAAGCAGGTTTTCTTTTACAGATAAAATGAGCCAAAAAAAGAGATTGAACTCAGACTGAAAGTCAAAAATTGTTAAATGCCCATGAGGAGGATGCAATACTAATGCAATAATAGAATTTGCAAAGCTAGGGCATGACCACTGGGCAGCGAAATGCTCATTGGATCAGCAGAGTCAGAAAAAAACAGGTGGAGAAGAAAAGACACATGTTAACTGCAAAAGAATTAAGAATTAATGTGAAGAATTAGGTGAGAAACCATCAGGAACCATTTAGTCTCCAGAACCTAAAAAACCCATTTTCCAGAACTGCAACCTTCCTGGAGTCTCCACAAGTGCAATGTGTCAGGTTTCTGACTTTGCTTGGGCAAAATATCCTGTAAAAAAATGTCCCTCACTTAATAAGAATAACATGCTGAAGTGTTGTGAAATACATTAAGACTGATTTTTCATAGGCTTTATGGACAGATAAGTTTTGAGTGACTCTTGAAAAACCAGCATCACATCCTCTTGTACACTGTTTGAAGAATTTATCTTCAGAATCTGCCAGTAGTTTTAGGAGCTCATTTTTAGTCCATCTCCTATCCTGAAAAGTATGTCTTGCAGAGATTGACTAAAATGAGCTCCTAGAACTTACTGGCAGATTTTGGAAGATAAATTCTTCAAACAGGGCACAAGAGGATGTGATGCTGGTCCTTCAAGAGTCACTCTCAACTTATCTGTCCATAAAGCCTATAAAAAAAAATAAGTCTTCATGTATTTCACAACACTTCAGCATGTTATTCTTATTAAGTGAGGGCCATTTTAAAGAATTTTTTACCCAAGCAAAGTCTCTGAGAACCTGACACATTCCACTTCTGGAAAGTCCAGGAAGGTTGCAGTTCTGGAAAATGATGGTGCTGGAGACTAAATGGTTCCTGATGGTTTCTCACCTAATTCTTCACATTACTTCTTAATTCTAATTTGCAGTTAACGTGTCTTTTCTTCTCCACTTGTTTTTTCTGACCGTGCTGACCCAATGAGCATTTCGCTGCCCAATGGTCATGCCTTAACTTTGCTAATTCTATTATTGCACTAGTATTGCATCCTTCTCATGGGCATTTAATACTTTTTTTTACTTTTATTATTGAGTTCAATCTCTTTTTTGGCTCATTTTATCTGTAAAAGAAAAACCTGCCTAATAATTCTGCACACCTGAAATAAGGAGTTTTTGACTTTCAGCCTTCATGGACAATTATATATCACTTATAAATGATTAAATACAAAATCAATAGTAGTTATTAAGATTGATGTGGTTTGGAATTGGTAAAATGTTCTAGGAAAAAAAATGACCAGAATATCAACTTGCCTAATAATTCGGCACACACTGTATAATACAGCTTGTGGTGTATGCCATGCCTTATCTTATTCGTTTTTGCTAATAAACGTTTTGTAAGCTAGTTTGTCAATGTCTCTTACTGTTTTATTGTTGTTGTGCTTTTTAATTAAGAATAACAATGAATCCATCTTTTGTTTTAGTCTTAAAAAGTGAAAGAGGTATAGCTGTAAGCAAAACAGACAATTATCTTTTCTTGTAAAACCTGACAACAAGATCGCAAATTCAAAAGTGAAAACATCTGAAGCCCGCGGCTTATAACACAGCAAAAGAGGAACTCCCGTTCACAGAATTCAAATCACAAGTAATACTACTGATAAAAAGAACAGGTTGAATGTTAACCATTTTCGTTTCCATATAACTATAAACTATGATAAAAGTGCATCAGCAAGCACTGATAAATCCCTTGGTCGCCTTTTTTTTTTTTTGCGCTACAAATCATGTGCTTGTGCGACCAACTGAGATAGTCGCAATAGAGCGACCAGTTGGAAGTATGAGGCTGGAGCCCTGAAATAACTAAAATAATTGAGACTCAAAACCACATTGTAGGTTTAGACAACACACTTCTGCTGATTGACAAGTAACCAGTTAAAGTGCAGCAACCATCCATCAAATTCAAACCTTATGAAATTTATCTTTACTTACTGTTGCTTTAAAAGCCTTTTCCAAGTTGACATCATCTTCTTTCCAAACTCTGACGACCTACAACACAAAAGTCAAGCCTAAATCAAGTTCTTAACATATGAAATTGAATCAGTCTCATGGGGAGCATCATGTCGGTCTTCTTACCTTGTCATCTGTAACGACCACATATTCCTGGGTCTGCGTGTTAAACACAGCGGGGCAAGAGATTTTCTGTCCCTGTTTTACTGACCAACTGCCCGTAGGCCTCTGATCAGACACCTAGTCATCAGAAAACGGTTAAACAGCAATACAAATAACTGTAAATTTCGTACGAAATAACATGTACAGAATTGATTAATAGCATATGATGCTGCTGGAGAAATTCCTGGAATGTGACTGTGTGATTTAGCACTTTGGTTTAACGTTACACGCTGTAGCACCGCGTGCAACAGTTTCTCATTAGACAGTCAGATAGTATTTATATCTAACTCATTTTACCTTATAAACGGTAATAGATCTCGAAGAGTCAGTGACGAGGACATTGTCGATATCTCTACCCTGTTCAACTCCCAGAATCCCTATATTAGAGGAATTTTGCACTGTTCCAACTTCACGCAACGTGTATCCTTCAAACAGCGCTGCCATGTTTCTCCGTGATTTCTTCTATCGCGAGACTCATCCCACCTTAAACCCAGAACGAGAGAATTTTTTTTTTTACACAACACTGCCTCACTGTGGTTTGGAGTTTATAATGATCTTAAAGGCATAGCTCGACAGCCCGTGGAACGAGATATATGTCAATCTTGACAGCTTTTTTCTAGTGGTTTTCCAAAGTTGCTAGCCATTCAACATTTCATGGGCCACATTTTGGACTGAGAAATTACGTTTTAACATGATTAAAGGTGACTATGCCATGCTAAAGTTTACTTGAGTGAGATTTATAACCCTTTTAAAGGCAAATGACCACTGAAATGTATAACACTACAGGTCATTATAAAATGTTTAGCTCCGATGAAGCTATGTGTAAACTGTGTTTTTTAAGAAAACATGCAGTCTATTAAGACAAGAAGAGTAGCTTCTTATCACATAGTTATAATAAATGTGGTGCAGGGGTGTATAAGATTAATTGAAAAGATAAATAAGCAAACAAATAAAAATATCGGTTTAAATATTTATTAACAGCAGTAAATAGGCTATTGTAATGCGGAGTGGAAAAAAATCTAATTCATTTCTTTCACCTTTTCACCGCCATGCGTCCTACCGTATTAGCCGGGACATCCCGTATATTGGGCTTAATTTATGTGTTCCGTACGTGACCTTCCTTGTCCCGTTTCTGCTAACCACTGACTGATACAACAGCAGGAGTGCTGATCACTTGAAAATGATCACGATACCTGTCATTATCCAGTCACAGCCACCCTCACGCAGTATAGGTTAAGTAAATCAGAAATAGTGAACATAACTGTTCGAGGAAGGCTGCGCAATCCCGGCAGGTCGCTCCCGCCTCACAGCAAGCGGCGCTCGCGCTAAAGCCAATTCCGTCCATGTTTTGACTTCAGTAAATCAGTTTTGGTGAATACAAACAACGTGATTATTTGTCATGAGTCCAACTCCAGCCGCTCAAGAGACGTCATCAGTAAGGGAAGTAACCAAAAATCTGTTACAGGTCCCGAGCAGTCGGGAAGACTGTAAACAGTAATCAGCTTAGGCTGGAATACACTACACGACTTTTAAAATCTGAACAGATTTTTAAAACACTAGGCATCATACACTTACCGACTTGTAAATAGTGACAAAGGAAAACTGGGCATCATACACTACACGACCGAGGATCATACACTACCAGACTTTAAAGTTGTTCCGATCACAACAAACTCATGCAGAAATGTGCGCCTTGTTGCTAGGAGACGCATGACAAATGTGTTCTAAAATCGGCTGAAAATATCAAACATGT
>JAFVLL020002521.1:0-42387 GCA_021397915.2 Tor tambroides | reverse complement strand
AGTAAGAAAAGCAATTTTGCAGCGTGAATGAATGAATGAGGTATTAAAACATCGCTTGCACTTTAAAAAGGGGGAGGAGACGGAAAGAAACTCTGAGTTTACCGAGGAAAACCTGCTCCCGACCAGGTTAGGTTCACAGAGTAAGTTACCACGGTAACTGACTCTGAGTATAAGTTACCTCTCTTTCAGAAACGGGCTTGACTTACCCTGCTTTCCCGGGTTTGACAAACCTCCCATTTTGAAACGGAAAACCCAGAGTTTCCCTGTTTTCAGGGTTAACATACTCAGAGTTTTCACTTAACCTCGTTTCTGAAACGGGCCCCTGGGGTGTCAAACTCAGTTCCTGGAGGGCCACAGCCCATGCAGAGTTTAGTTCCAACACACAAACCATGTATTTTTCAAATAAGCCTGCGATTAGCTGGATCGGGTGTGTTTAATTAGGGTTGTGGCTAAACTCTGAAGGGCTGTGGACCTCCAGGAATTGAGTTTGAATCCCCTGTTCTAGACTAAATGTGAACATGCATTTACTCATCTCACATGCACAAAACTGATTCAGTAGTCCTCAAAATGAATAAAAACAATAATTTATTAAATAATGTATTAAATAACACAAATATCTTTTATGTATTTAATTCCGTTTTATTAACCAATATCTTTGCTGCTGACCTTCGATGATGCAATTCAAACATATTAATAAGATAAACATGACATTTGTTTTTTCTTGTTTTTTTATTGCTGAAGAGTGTTGAACTTTCTTCTCCTGCATTCTGTGCTTCATGCAATCCAGAATGGCTGAGGCTTATTAATTTCACTTTTGTTGTGAAAGGGACTTTACATTTGCCAAAAATATAATTTTTTATATTAAAAACAAACAAGCAAGCCCAGCCCAGATGAGAAAAAGTAGCATGAAAGTAGCGTAATGCATTACTTTCCATTAAAAGTAACTAAGTAATGCAGTTTTTAGGGAGTAATGCAATATTGTAATGCATTACTTTTAAAAGTAACTTTCCGCAACACTGTTGGGAAGATATATTTCCAATGTTTGTGACAGTAGTACAAGTTAATGAATAAAATTTCCTCAAATCACAGCACTCCTTTAAAATGGCATATTCTGATAATGTTTTGGGTGTGTTTCCATAGAATGCAAAATTATATTTTATTAACAAGGTTCGGGAGGAGCATGAGCAGATGATTAGTCTAGCCCAGGTGGAGCTCGTCAGCTAATCACCTTAACAAGCACAACAGGTGTATATATGCCAACTCACCTGTTTCATGACAGTTTTCCAGCATCCCACCTCCACCTCAACTCCTCTAATTTAAATCTAATTTCATCCCATTCTTGGGATGGGGGTGGGGGGGTTCTCTGGGTTCGGGCTCTATCCTGAGCTCGGAGCCCTCCCTCCAGACAGCATGCCAAATATGCTTACTAATTGCTCAATCATATTATATGTTAGTCCAAACTCGTGAATAGCCTAACTTCATATCAAGATATCATTCAGACACTAAAATAACCCATTAGTAACATCACCAAAACCTGTTTATCCTGATTTATGATGCTGTAAACCAAGAAGAGGAAACAGTCAACAATAATGATTTTTCTGTACATCCGTTAAAACCCAACACCAGCTCATACTAAAAAAAAAACACTTTTGAAGTCAGTCAATAAAATCCATCTTTCAACACTGTCTTAATCTTTAGAAAGTTGGAGATCCCTCATATACAACATCACTAGCATCTCCAGTGTGAAATATTAAGTGTGATTCAGGTGAAATATTAGCCCTCTCCTCCACCCCCTTGATTACTGATTTGTTCTTCCAGGTGCTTTTTCCTGGTTGAGCCTGTTTCTCTACTCCATACAATGTTAGTAGGAATTAGATTACAAGGGAAATCCAATACCAGTATATTGTTCTTCTCCATGCAGTGGCCATAGCAGGCAGGTGACGTGCACAAACCTGTATCACATCCTCTATGTCATCACGTTAAGGTCCTCCTCCACTCACACCTGTATCTTTGGGAATATAAAGGCTGCTTGGCTTCACAGCACTTCCACAGGCTACACAAAGAAAGGAAGAATTGGGACGCAGACATCTATATTGACATCTCAGCACTAGGTAAATGACATTCCTCCTTCCATTATTTAATCTTCTGTTAGTACAGCTTTTATTTGTGTATAATCTTCACAACTAAGCTGCATCTCCTTTTCCTAGGTAAAAACTACCCCTAAAAGGCACCATGTCGATGGGAATGGAGATCGGGGGCATTGCCCTGGGCATTATCGGTTGGATCATTAGCATTGTCACTTGCGCTCTTCCAATGTGGCGTGTTTCGGCCTTCGTTGGCGCAAACATCGTCACGGCACAAGTCATCTGGGAAGGTTTATGGATGAATTGTGTCGTACAGAGCACTGGACAGATGCAATGCAAGGTCTACGACTCCATGCTGGCTCTATCTCAGGACCTTCAGGCTTCCAGAGCCATGTCGGTCGTCGCCATCATCTTGGCCATCCTGGGCGTGTTGATCTCCATCATGGGCGCCAAGTGCACCAACTGTATCGAGGATGAAGCATCCAAGGCCAAAGTGATGATCGTCTCCGGTGTGATGTTCATTATTGCCGGCATCCTGGAGCTCATTCCGGCGGCTTGGGTGGCACACCAAACCATTCGGGACTTCTACAACCCGTTACTGACCAACGCTCAGCAAAGAGAGCTTGGGGCATCCATCTACATAGGGTTTGCCGCTGCTGCTCTGTTACTGATTGGAGGAGCAATGCTGTGCTGCACCTGTCCTCCACGGGAGAAGAAGTACAAGCCACCAAGAATGGGCTACTCAGCTCCACGCTCAGTCAGTGGTGGATATGACAGGAAGGACTATGTTTAAAAATGTTTTTTAGTAGAAAAATACAAACAAAGAAGAATTAGAAGGATTTGAAGATCTCACAGAAAGGGTGGAGATACTTCTGAAAGGACTCCGCAATGAAGGGTCATACGATGCTTTCAATATTTGCTTTTTGGCTGGTTAAGACTGGTGTGTGTGTGTGTGTGTGCGCGTTTTTGTGAAAAGTCAGGACATAGATTTGTATAATGACAAAGGTATGACATAGGTATTACAAGGAGAAGGTGACTTTTCAGGACATTACCCCATGTCCCCACTTTTCAAAACACTTATAAATCACACAGAATGGAGTGTACTGAAAATCTAAAAATGCAGAAAGTTTCCTGTAAGGGGTAGGTTTAGGTGTAGGGTTGGTGTAGGGCAATAGCACATACAGTTTGTACAGTATAAAAACCATTACGCCTATGGGATGTCCCCACTTTTCACAAAAACGAACATGTGTGTGTGTGTGTGTGTGTGTGTGTGTGTGCATTAAGGGCTGGTTTTGTAGGCTTACCTGTCAGGGATTTTGTGTTTATACATTTCATATACATTTATAGTGTTTTATATGCTGTTGTTTTTTTTTCCTGTTTTTTGTTCAGCTGTTCTTGCTTTTTGTGTCAAAAGGTCATCAAAGGCATAACATGGTGTCAAAATTTCTATTTAGAATTGTTCTAAGCAGACATAAATAGGCAAAGATATATGATATGTGACAGAGATATTATTTTATGAAAACAGTCGCTGTGTCAGTCTGATGGCTTATCTATCACTTACATATGTTGACAGGAAGAGGAAGACTTTAGCTCTTTACATGTATTTGCTTATGAAAATTTCACTGGACACAGAAACTGAACATGTATTTTGTTTTTCCTTTTAGGTTTCAGTTTTTGAGGTTGTACATCATTTCCTTTCTGTATAGTTACAACTTTTTGTACAATTGTTTTATTATTCATAGATATTTTTACAGATTTAAAGGACATTGTTGAGTGTGTTTTCTAGATAACCAATTTAAATATTTGTCAATTGTGTTGCTTTTATATTATCAAAATTGAATGCGCGGAAATGTAAAATAGTTCAATAGCTGATATATTAAACAAATGGTCAGTTACTGCACACAATAGACTGTTGGAGTGGTTGTACCTGTTTGGCCCTTTGTTGTACAAACAGGGCAGTAATGTGACACATTCTGAGAGCGACCACTCGGTTTACAAACCTTAGGCAAGCTGGACTGTTTGCTATAGGTGGTGACAGACAGATCCGACCAAAACCAGTCTGAATAACTGGCAAGGGGAAGCGGGATGGGATTTGGAAAGAAAACTTATAAGGCACAAAATGTTTAGTTTACCTTATGCATATACTGGATGTCTGTACTTAATCCCACTGTAATTTCAAAATAAATGCAATAAAAACAGAATTTATGTTCTAAGAGTCAATTAGATCCTTTCAGCTGATGCACATTGAGCAGCAAACAAAACATAAAGAAAGTTGCACACAGCATGAAATTCCACATGCTGCTTTAAGCACAAGTTAAATTATTCCTTTTAATTCTTCGTAAAGAATATCTTCTTAGCAATTCATAAAATGTATAACTATTGAAATGGGGACTCTTGGTAATGAGTTCTATTACAAAAGCAGGCAACAGACCTTGAAACCATGGTGAGTTGCAAACACATAACCCTAAGGGATATTAATACAAGCCTGTGCTCTATAATGCTGTTGCCATAGAGACAATGCTTGTCAAGGTGACGCCCTCCTCTCCACCTGCCAGAGGGGGAGGGGAACTCCACGTAGGAAAATGACTCACCTGGTGTGTTTGCTGCAAGGCTTCCTTCAATGCAAAGCTATTCAACTCTGAGTTTAATTTTCATCTAGTGTGAATATATAGAACATTTGTGTAATTATACATTTATTATTATTGTTATAAATATAACAGACAGCAGCACAAACATTATTGTGCTTTTGCCTGCATGTTAAAGAAATCCATTTTAACAACAATATACTGTTGGGTAGAAGTTTTAGGTGTAGAGAATGAGGAAGAGTTAAAAGGTTATATAAAACTGTTTTTTACTGAACAGTGTAATTTAGAATGATCACCATGAACATGAAGGCAAACAAAAAGATTAACTAGAATGAAGATTTATGTATGGTTTATGCTCTGTTATTGTATTAATCAAGAGATCATATTTCCATCAACTCCACCTCAAAGACCTCACCAGTATTTACTTTTCATACTGAGAAACATATTTGTCACACACTCTAAGAAAAGACTGTAAAAATAGGGTGCAATATACATGAAGGAACTTTCCGTACTGATTATTTACAGGTGTTTTTCTCGTATTTTGAAATTGTGGTCATGCTACTAAATGTCAGTAAACTACTGGCATAAAATTACCAGTCTCTTCCTGTTTTTCTACAGATTTTTTTCCATACCGTGCATACAATCAGTCAACTTCAGTATTGGTACATGTTTTAATTTAAATATTCACTGATTTTAAAAAAATGTATCCACAGTTAAGAACTCTGTAGAATAATTTTTCTAAAAGACATATTCAAATGAAATGATGTATTTTGTAACTCTCTAAAGTAATCATTATATTCAAAGACGATTACTCACATTAACTGTATTCATATACATTTTATATAATGTGCTCAGTCTTTTAAAAATTATGCATAAAATTTTAGATGCATATACTGTAAGCATAATTCTCTCAGCCTGCAGTGTTGATTATCTCAGGAATGTGAAGTGAAGGTTTCCTCCCCTCATGGGAGAAGGTTACAGAAAAGCGGATGTAACCATTTTCTCTCATTCTTTCCGGTCAACAGACTGAGTCTTTTACGAAAGGAATGATTTGCAGTCTATATGCAAAAGGATCTATCTTGCCAAATAAAAAAGTAACCATAAAATTGATAATCAGAGGGCAAATTTCACTCCTGGTATTTTCTTCACCTTCTTCTCTCTAATCAATGCAGTATTATGTTTGATTACAGCTATTATTCACTCAGTTTAAACTAAAGGAGACAGGTTCAAAGGTTGAGGTCAGATATGCAACAGAAAGATTTCTTTATCATAATGTTTTTTATATATTTTAAGATAAACACTACAAAACACATCTGTATATAGGTTCCATAAAGGTGGTGACGTGAAGTCATACAACTCATTCTGTCCCTTTGAGAAACCTAACTACATTATTAGTGTAAAATGGGTGGAGGGTAATGTTGAGCCACATGAAATTACCTTTGGTTGAAGGTTAGGTGCAATGCAGTAGCTGTTCAGTCGCTTAGTTCAGTTTTACACAAATGTAGCCCACATAAAAACATTGAATACTATGGATATTGCTGGCTGTATGACAGATTGCTTCAGAGTTGAGATGTGTTCCCCAGTTGTAAGCTGCTTTGGATAAAAGCATCTGCAATATCACATAAAATGCATATATAAAATGCAAGGAAAACTAGTTTTTTCCTCTCATTATGTGCAGTTACTGTGTAGTTTTTAAATACTAACATTGAATTCTTACAAAAAATGGAATATTTAATTTGAAAAGAGCACATTTTTGGCCACTGGATACATCCACTTGCAAACTCCTCCACCCCTGACCCCCTTTTCTTCTTCTTTCTTCATCTTCTTCTTCTTCTTCCGCTTCTTGTGTTTATTAGCCTATTTGAAGGCAAAAACTGTATGTTATTATAATATGATATATACAATAATATATTTCTCTGTAACCAGTATTATTATGGATAAATGTTTGCTCACAGTGATATGACAATATGCTTAGTTTTGTGAATGAATTGACTTTATTTTCTGTTTTGCAAATTAACAAAGGATGACGGGAAGAGTACTATTTTTTTTTTAAGTAGGCTATTACACTTAGATAATAGCTTAATAAAGTTATAGCAGGATCTTGGAAACGGCACGGATTTTCCTGGAGATATCTAACTGAAGAATATGGAATTATGTTACAAAGCACATTGTTGTAGGCTGTTCTAGTCCACCTGCAGTGTAGAAAATGAAACCACGTGACCGAAACCATAGCAGGTGAGGAGATTTATTTGCTTATGTTTCTCGAGACTGCCTGGCGGAAGTCTGCTTAAATGTCATACGGTCAGTTCCGTGAAGGACATTTCCCTTTTAACTCCCATTCAAAGACATAGCTGTAACATAATTATTTGGTGGGGTAAATTAGACTTTTGCGTCAAATATGGGCTCTTTGTGGGCTACTTTTTAAATGTGTTTAAATGTGTATTGTTGTGTTCTTTGTCTTATTTTCATTCCCAGCCAGGTGTCAAATAAATTAATTTTTACGTTTTAAAATCATTCGCGAAGACGGAACCCAAGATCACGTGACCATAATCTACCAAATCCCTACCTCTGCAATGACCTTCCAGTGTTAATTTCCCGTGAACGTCTGCTCTTTCCTTTGATAAAACAGGGCAGAAGGAAGCAGGTCAGGTTTCTTGCGTGGCATTCATTTTATAGTAGGCTATTTATGCCTACCTGATAACATCGCATTTCACAACATATCTAATCTTGTCATTTCACAAACACTTATAGCTAATAACTAAAATTTAGTTTTCTAAAATTGTTTTATTGAAATGTATTAATTTATACATACATTATTCGTTCACAAAATATATATAAATATATTTATATATTAAAAAAATATATGTGGCGTTATGTCACCGTAGGCTATACATAATGAGTAAAATATTTAGTCTAAAACAGGTTTCATTACAGTTCATGATTATTTACATAAATTTAAAAGTAAATCCCATTCATTTCTTAGGGCCTTTAAGTAAAAAAAAAAAAAAAATGCCTGTTACATAAATCTACGAAATCGTTTCCAGAGATCGATATACATCAGGTGTCGTCTATTATTCGTGCTAACATTTTCTTTTTTCCTATTTTCTTCTCATTGTGCGTGTCCCTTCTGCATGTGCCCTCACCATGGTGACTGTGATCATTAGCTGCTTTATCCCCACTGCTGGGTTGCCTATGGCAGCAGGAGACATGGAGGAGGATGAAGCTCTCACTCTGTCACTTTCTCTTTAGATGCACATAAACAAGTAGTTGGCCCTCTTATGTTGTCTGAAATAAGAGAGGGGACTGTGAAAGCAGTTAACCCTAAATAACCCTCACTGATGAAACTAGGGTGTAACTACAGTAGCCTATGTCCTGTCAATGTGGGAAAACATGTTTAACTATTGGTTACTTTGAACCAAGAAAGGTATACAAACCACATACAAACCATTCAATGTTCCCAACAAAATATGTTTTAAAGTACTCAGTGTAATAGGCCTAAATGGTCTTTAAACTTCCCATAATGTTTTTATTTGAGGATCTTATTGATAACACTGTCATGCTTCTTCTTTACTGCCTATTATTTGCTGTGGAATATTTTGTCTTGTGTCCATTTAGTCATGCCATTGTGTGTAGACTTCCCCTTAATTTGGCTTTCTGCATGTCAAAACATGTCCTCTTTGTTTGTAGGGCAAAGTTAAATTATATTAAATATTGTCAGGTCTAATTCAAAGGTCATTGTATTGAAAGGAATGTGCCAGTTTTGTTATTGAGAACGCTGGTGGGAGCTTGTTTATATGATGATATGAAAATCTTTCACATCCATTTCACAGTCTACATTCAAATGGCCTTTGCAACATTTATATAAAGAATTTATGTCAGCTGATAAACTTAAAATGCAAAACTTCAGTTCTCATTTGCTTAGGCAGAGGTGTTTTGACAGGCCTAAACATTGCCATTTATCACTTAAAATATTCAAGTGATAAAGTTTGTTTTAAAATTATATTGTTTAATAATAAATGTCTGGATATTAAAAGTAAAATCTTAATTAATATACTAATTCTTAATTGAATTAACCCTCATGTTGTGTTCTGTTTAAAAAAAATAAAATAAATTATTGCACAGTTCTACACAGAACAGTTCATTGCACTAAAAATTACTGACTTTTTTATTTAAATTGTTTTGCTTTTATAAACGATCAGTTCTTTACTTTGCAATGCATGAAAGCAAACAGTCAATTATAAAGGCTGTTGTTGTCACGGTCTGTGGCGCCACTATCTGGTCATACTGGTCCATAAGCAGTGTTTACTGATTTATCCAAATATATTTTCCTCTCTTTGTTTTAGCTTCCCCTACTTTAATTCATTGCCCCTCGTGTACGTGCATAGTCATACACTAAATATTATTTCCGTAAGTTGTGGTGTCTGAAATTTCGCTATCTTCGCAGACGCACAACGTAGTGACATCACGAACAGTCTGGGTTGTCGTTCTGCGGTGTTGCCATGACCGTTATTTTATGCTTCTTCAGGTTGTTATTGTTTTTTCACTAAGTTGCTTATAAATATCATATTAAACATAAATCATACAATTTCATATAAATACAGTCACGTTTTTAGGATTGCTAGTGCTCAAACTACCCGAATGATGTGTATGCGTATTAGTAACTTATAGATGTGAGTGCAAAAGAGCGATTGATTTAGCTGGCTAGATGTGTATGTGAAACATTTTAATTGTTTTTGCAAAAGAACTGGAAATACATTTTATCTTCAGATAAGTATTTAGTGTGTGTTTTGTACACGTTTCAATTATACATTTATTGTTTATTTTATTTTTCCAGAGAGATCTGGCAACACTGTGGTGCGGTTTCCCTAGTGTTAGCAAAACACCATCACGACCTTTGAAGGGGCCAACACCGGTCGAATGAATGAAGTCCGGACAGAGGTTTTAGCATGTCAAATTTTGCCATGAGTGCCCTGTGCCGTATTTTAACTAGGGGAGTGTATTGCGGCCCGTCGTCTTGTTTATCTGTACCGGGACGTCGGGATTTTTGCAGCGGAGTCTCGCGACTGGACCGTGCTGGCAGTGACAGCTTGCGAGCCGCCAGGTGTTGCAACTTTAATGTTCCGGTTCAAATTCTGTTAATTACACAGGACTACATGTGTGAGAGAGGGCTGTTGCATTAAAAAGTTCCTTAATTTATTTTAAAGTAGATGTCTATGCATTCTGTACCGCATTAGCAAATTAGCCAGGTGTAAGTAGTTTTATTCAAAGGAAAAAAAAGAGTCAAACCAAAGCAAAAATGGCTAATTATACACGTTATGTTCTGTTTTGGCTGTTTACAGGTGATGGTCACATAAATAAAATTGTACATTAGATAGAACTCTATTGTCATGATTCTTTAAAAAAAAGGCCATGCGTCCAGTCAACACATATCTCAAAATAACGTGTTATTAAATCCTGATCTCTTATGAAAGCAAGCTGTCATAATTGTCATTGTTCTGATTGTGTGATAGTCTTCATCTTTGTCTGCTTTGCTCTCTCCTAGCCCTGTAAATTTGACCTACGATGTGTTTGATGGGAAAGGCGACAGCACGCCATTGGTGTTTCTTCATGGTTTATTTGGGAGCAAATCAAACTTTCACTCCATAGCCAAGTCCCTGGTTCAGCGGACTGGCAGGAAGGTATGCCTTCGGTTTCTCCAGTGGTTTAGAGGTGCTGTGGGTGTCAGAAAAGTCTGTGCGAGTGTCCTGACTGTACTTTGTCTAGTTAGGTGCTGACAGTAGATGCTCGCAACCATGGCAAAAGCCCACACAGTCCTGTCTTGACCTACGAAGCAATGACTCACGATCTGACGCATCTGCTTGGACAGCTGCACATTGGGAAGTGTGTCCTGATTGGACACAGCATGGGCGGCAAGGTTGCAATGACAACAGCTTTGTCACAGGTATTACATGCTGTGTAATTTATTTCATGCTTGTGTGTATCATATTGAAACATCTTTTAGGCCTTCGGGTCAATGACATGACATTCATGATGATGTATTAATTTATTCAAATATACATAATAATGCAATTCATGCATACAGTGACTTGAATGCATTCCTTATATGATGTTTTTAAATTTATGAATTAAAATGAATTTTGATCTTTTTTAAGGGGCATGAAGTCAAAAACTGCATGGTGATACAATTGTCAGATCACAACGAAGATAAAAGACTCATTTAAGTAGTACGGTATAATTATTTAATATTATGAATTGTTTTAGTATTATGTCTTAGAAATTAAGCTGTCAAACAGTTTTGGATTTTTTTCTGCCAAATCAAAATCTTGTGGTACAGCCACCATGCAGAAACATGTGACCCTCATTACTGCGTGCCAAGTTCGATAAGTCAAATAAAAGATATCTTGTAATTTTACATTTTCGTGACAAAACAATGTTAGCTTGGGTTATAGAAGTCATAAATGTCATGTTATTAAAAATACCATGAAAATAGATCTGAAGCAAGGATGCATTAAAATTTCAGCTTTACATTACAAAATTTAAATAAAATTAAAATATATAAATTATATTTTTTATTATTAAGTTTATAAAGTTAAAGAACACGCACATGCATATATAATATATTTTAATATTTGTAATATTTTTTAATTGATTTTTTTAAAGATATGTACAAGTACTTGTATTCAAAGTCTAAGGATATGTAATTACTTTTTTATTACTTTGTCTCTCTATCTAACTCAGCCTAGTTTAGTGGAACGTTTGGTGGTCGTGGACATTAGTCCCTCTCTGACTTCAGTCCACACCAGTTTCCATGCCTACATTCAGGCAATGAAAGAGGTGAAGATTGCCAGTAATATCCCACGATCCACAGCACGAAGACTGGCTGAAGACCAGCTCAGGAAGTTAGTTAAGGTAACCGTATTAACTAGAACAGTTTGGACTTTTATCAGTTAATTTTTTTTTATTGTTTGTGTTGTTTTTATTGCAATTCTAGAATAAATCACCCACATTTATGTTGTTTGCAGGAGCGTTCAGTGCGTCAGTTCCTCCTCACTAACCTGGAGGAGCAAAATGGTCACTACGGCTGGAGGATTAACCTGGAAGCCATCTCAAACCACCTAGAAGACATCATGGGTTTTCCTCATTTTATTAACACCTATGAGGGTCCAACTCTTTTCTTGGGTGGCAGTAGTTCAGCTTATATAAGGTAAATTAAACCACTACTTGTACACATGTGCTAACTCAATCTCTTTCTATTACTTGAGAATATTTGAATGTCTTAAATGCATGTTTATTTAAGCATACATCTGTTTTCTTGCTATGGACCCTTTGTTATTCTCTTAGCTCGGAAGATTACCCTGAAATCCAGAGGCTCTTTCCTCGTGTTGATATCCAGTACATCCCAGATGCCAGTCACTGGATTCATGCTGACAAGCCTTTGGATTTCATCAGCTCCATAATAACCTTCTTACAATCATAGTCCTTGTCTCAGGAAAGGATACGCACAGGTGGGCCCAATCATAAAGGGACAGTGAATGAATTGTAAGGGTATGGACCAAGATGACTTTTATTGAGTTAAATCTAGTCTCTTACCTTATAATGCACAACTGAATAGTTACATAATTCCTGATCGTTAGTGTATTCATTTTTTAATGTGGTATTTGCACTGTGGCTTAACCTAGTACATTAAATGCAATTCTATCAAAAGGATATGTAGAAATCTGTCCGTGACTTTCAATCAAGGACATTTATTTGTAGCTCTCAAGTGTAACAAGTTACATAACAGTGGATCCAGTGGCTTTAAAAAACAAAATACTTTACCTTCATGAAATTGAATTTTTTTTCCATATTATGAGTTGAATTTTTAAATTATACTAAATTATAATTGGGCTAGATTTACATTTTTTCCTTTTTTAATATATTAATTTTTTAAGCATGTTGTTGACATGGACACCCTTTCGCTGTTTTCTGATAACAAATACAAAGATGTCTATGCAACAGTGTGTGACTTATTTAACGGTTTCAAGCCGAAAGCATTTCTCACTGACTCATCTTAAGGTCTGATAAGACCACAACACTTTGACGTACAGCCAAGGCTGTGTTTGAATTTTTACTCTTTTTCTGCAAACAGAAAATTGAATAGTTTGTGAAATGTTTTAATTAATTCTATAGGGCATAATAGATTAGCTTTCTTTGTTGTTTAAAAACTGCTGAGCCTGTGTTATAAGTCAAGTGTTTTATTAAAACAGTTTTGTATGGCTTTACAACAAACAAAGATGCTGCGATGTTACCAAAACACCTTTCAGAGCATCAAGAATTATGAAATCAGGTACTACATTTCTGTTAAATACAGCTGTTTTACTAGAAATCTTTCTTTTTTGGCCCTGGGTCCTTTTTCTTTTAAGCCTGTGTATTTAACAAATAATCAATAAACAGATCAAATACATAAGCATGTGATTAACAAAACCTGTTTTGGTGCTTGTTCGACTATTAGACGCAGCACAGATATGTTAGTGCGATTTATCACAGAGAGAACAATGTGCCTACCTCTGCACACTGTTTGTCCTTTAATCTTGGTAGGTTTATTAGTTATCCGTAGGTTTATCACTATTATGAATAGTTATTGACGTACCAAAGCAGGGGTTTATGGAAAGATTTTCCTTGACCAGTGGTGTGCTGACATTATGTGGCACACATTTAAGAATAAACGTACACATACTGTTTTTGGCAGTCTTTAGTATAAAAACTGCTGTTATAAGGGGATATTTTTGTTCATTGTGAAAGTGTCGATGTTTGTAAATGATGAGTATTTTGTATATTCATATACAGTACTGGTTATATAAATGTATACTATATGAAAAATATATTTATGATTACAATATCGTAATGATTGATAAATCAAGAAATATGCTGCAAAATGACATATCCTTAATGTCAGTGTGTGTTTTCTCATGTCACGTTATAATTGTAGTGAATGTGTATGGTGGAACACTAGAGTCATAGCACTGCCATTGCTTGTTATGTGTATTCACACACGATTTGTTGTGTATTTGTGTTTACTTGGAACTGTATCTTTCAGAATTAAGTTTTCAAAACTGAAGTTTACTGTCAGTGATTAGCAGCAGTGCTAGTGCAATGTCTTTTGCCAGTTACCCAGCTAACAGGAAACGTTCTCAGAGCTTTGGCGTTCAAACATTCTTAGAAAATTCCAGTAATGTTACTAGAATGTTTATTCAAAGCTGTTTGGTCTTTAATAGTGTTCTCAAAACATCAGCACAAAAACATTCTTCATGGATTGTTTTTTTTCTTCCCCCTGAAGTAGTGTTTTTGGATGTTTGTGTAACATTTGTAAACGTTACTAATTGTTTTAGAACATTCAAAAGTAGCGTTTTCATAATGTTTACAATTGATAAAACAGAATGTCCACTTAACTTTTAAAACTGGACTTTTTGAACATTTAAAGAACATTCAGAATGTTTTAATAACTTAATGTTAGCATTATCAAAACATTATTAGACTTTGTTTTTGTTAGCTGGGTACTTTACTCAGCTAGATAAAAACACTGACTTGGGTCTTTATTGATCCTGTGAAATTTGTTTTGTTTTAAGATTTTGCTTGAACTTTTAGCAATTCAGTGGGCTGTTTTATAAAGCTAGATTAACTCAAAACATTTTCATTTTAAATCCCTCATTCTTCCTTATGAAACAGCCTTTTGATTTGAAGAATGTACATGTATGCAATACTAAAGAGATGAATCAGTTTAGAACGTAATGCGCAGACATTTATGATGGTTTTTTTAACAATATAGTATCTGATTAGCATATTCAGAAAGTACTGAAATTAATATATAGAATTTGGATTTGTTATCTTGGCACTCACAGTACTTGATATATTTGCATTGTACGTAATGTATACTTGAACTAAATTAGAGAGTCAACTTATTCTTGTGGCTTCATGCAGTATTGTTTGTTTGTTTGTTTGTTTGAAAGTGAACGTAACTAAATGTATTGTTACTATTTAATACACAGTGATATTGGTTCTTTGTTTTATTGATCTAATGTCATGAAAGAGAGTGTGGTCATTGTATGAGTCCATGTTGAGCAGTTTGTATGGGTGTATTGCCTTTGCATGCTAGAGTGTATCTGTGTGCAGATTTGTAACTACTCAATAAATGTACAAGTCTTCAACCTGCTTATGTGATTGATTTGCACTGCCTTAACAGATATTTTACCACATATACAATGCTGTACTTCCACTGCTTTATTCCTATCAGGTGCAGCGGTCTTTGTGAGTAAATACTTGTTCTTTTCTCATTTTCAATCTTTCCATTTAGGAAATTGTTTGGAAAAAGTTGCACACATTAGGTGATGTTGCAGCTTTAGTTTCCCTCCAAAGTTGGCTGCACATTTACTTAGCAGCTAAACTGTTATTTAATTCATAGTAATGCTAAAATATTAGCACATTTAAAGAAAAATATGTTGTTTTGCACAGCAACCATCATGCATAGGTAAAATGGGGTGGTTACATATACTGTGGATACTTTATGTTGGTTGGTGAAAACAGATCTAGGTAGTATGGTAGTATCTAATTATAAAGTAGAACTGTTTGTCACTTGCACTACTGTTAAAAAGTTTGTGGGGTTTTTTTTATATAAATTAATACTTTTATTCCTCAAGAATGCATTAAATTGATCAAAAGTGACAGTAAAAATATTTTTAATATTACAAAAGATTTTTTATTTCAAATTAATGCTGTTCTTTTAAACATTATATTCAACTAATATCGTCACCTTCTAAACCTGTTTTTCTTTTTTTTTTCTTTTTTTTTCTTCTCTCTGTCTTATATGTTATATGTTTGGTTCATGGGGTTATGCATTTGGTACATGTAAACATTGTAACATTCTTTACTTGCATAATAAAAAAAAACAAAAACATTATATTCAACAAAGAATCCTGCTTGCAGTTTCCACAAAAATATGAAGCAACACAAATGGATCATGTGACACAGAAAATTTAGCTTTGCCATCACTGGAAGAAATTACTTTTTAAAATGTATTCAAATAGATTTTTTATTGTAATATTTTACAACATTATTGTTTTTATTGTATTTTTTAAAAAAACTTACTGACCCCAAACCTTTGAATGGTACTGCAAATGGCCCTTGAGCTTATTAAAACCCAATGTGGATTAATAATTAATAAAGTAAAAAAAAACTGGGCCCTTATAAATCAGCCTTAAATTGTATATTGTTGTCTCTGTCACCTATATTCCCTTTTCTTAATATATTACTAGGAAGTTCATGACTGCAGGTCAACAAAACCCTTAAAGATTCTCAGCACAGCAGTCACATTAATATATTCTCTACAGTGTAACGCACATCCATAACATAGTTCAAATGTGTCAAAACATTATTCATAATATTATTTACATCCTTAGGATTGGTGTACAAAATGAGGTGAGGCAATATGATTAAAATCATTGAACAATCACAGAGATGTGAGATCGTCTGAAATGGCCTCATCAGTCCAAAGAAACCGTTTGAAAATTGTCATCTTTGTTACTCATTTGTGGCAGAGACTCGACAGGTCCTTGGGTGCCGATTCTTCCTCGTCTGAACTTGTCTTTCCATTTCAGTGTTCCTGCAGGTGATAGAGACTGGGGGGTCGGGACAGAGGCGTGTATCATGGAGGAGTAATCAGGTTTGGAAGGAAGGGGCTTATTTGAGCGCCGCAGGACACCAAACCCTCTAGACTTCTTCTGAGCCTGTTCTTCCTGCTGCTGTCTGAGGATCTGGTGATGAAGAATGGTCTGTACGTCATCCTGTAAGAGACAAGACACAGTTCACTGACTGCACAACTGCTTTTAAGTATATCCATGTGGAAAACCAACATGGCCAAATCACATCCATGAGTGTTTTCAAAGGTTTGCTGGAAAACCAGACAGAGTCCCAGATGGCAACACAGGGTTCAGATCCAACAGTCCTGCAGAGATCCAGCCCTAGCAGGTGTTCTCCCTACAGTATACCCTTCCGCCTTGATTACATTAAATAAAATCAATCACATACAGTATTGATGGGATAGTTCACCCAAAAATGAAAATTACCCCAGAGCGCAAAACAAAACACCGGTCACGAATTAGAAGTACAAAACTAGGATTTGTAAAGAAAAATGTTTGGAGGATTTTGATAAGCCAAAAGAGGAGACTGGTTTTCGTTTGCTGTAAACAAACTTGGTTCTCGTGAGTCTAGCATATTCTCACCGGAAACTAGATTACGGTTTATAAAGTTTTAAATATAGATATTCTTCCTACAAAATCGTATTGGTTCACTTCAGGAGGCCTTTATTAACCCCCCAGAGCCATATGGAGTACTTTTTATGATGGATGGAAGCACATTATTGGACTTCAAAATCTTAAAGGGGACCTATTATGCCCCTTTTTACAAGATGTAAAATAAGTCTCTGATGTCCTCAGAGTGTGTATATGAAGTTTTAGCTCAATATACCCCACAGATAAATTTTTATAGCTTGTTAAAATTGCCATTTTTAAGGTACGAGACAAAACGCGCTGTTTTGAGTGTGTTGCTTTAAATGCGAGCATGTTGCTACCGGAGAAGAGGGCGGAGCTTCAAGAGCTCAAGCTCTGACATTAGCAGTGCTAGCCTTGGCAAATAAACATTCCACGATTAGTACAAGCCTGTTATCTTTACAGAAAACTACTCGGTTTCAAAGTCAGTCATCTGATTATACTGTGCATAATAAATTCACGTTTATGAATTACACAGACGGGGAGCACGGCGGGATAAAAATAACAACATAGCTGGTCTCATGCTATCACAGACTTTATAAATCCCACTCCTGATTATGAGCTCGACTTCAAGCGATCGGCTCACATTGCTTTCATACGCAACTTTTAACTAACGTTACCACATTCCTATTAGATCATTCTGGCAGCACTTGAAGGCAGCATCAGTGAAAACACACAGAGACAATGATAGCTTTAGCAATAAGCCTTACAGTGTGCCAAGAAACTCTTTCAGAAAGGCAATTTGGAAAACAAAACGCATGATACTTACTTTGTCTGGAGCTGATGTTCGTGCATGAAGCGTTGGTATTAATTTCTAAACATATTGTGGACGTCACCAATTTTTTCCGGGATATTTCCTTCGAAAACGAAATTTAACCACAGTGTCCTTGGCTGAGATGGCGGGAGATTATGGTGACTCCTATGTTCATTAGTGCATCCCAAAACACAACACTTATAAAGCCTCTTTGGCGCTGACATTGTATATATCTCCAGTAATGGCAGACAGCATCTTCTCACTCAGGGCTGTGTTTATGCTAATAGGGCAGAGAGCATCACAAATGGGCGGGACTTTTTCCCCTCGGTGACGTGAACAGAGGGAGAATCTGAAACAGCTCTTTTGGAGAGACTGTTCATGATTTATTGGTTTTATAAAAAAATGAGTTGGTGGATTTTTAACATTATAGGCTGGTTGTTTTCACACACTGCGGCCACACAACTGTGTTCAAATAGCTTATAAAAGTGATTTTTGCATAATAGGTCCTCTTTAAACCCCATTTACTGCCATTATAAAGCTTAGAAGCGCCAGGACTTTTTTTTTTTTTTTTAAATATAACTCCTATTGTATTTGGTTAAGAGAAGCAAGTCATATAGACCTAGAGGGTGAGTACATCATGGAGTAATTTTCATTTTTGGTTGAACCATCCTTTTAAATTAAATTAATATTGAATTGTGTATTTTCTAGAATTTTTTTTACAACTTTTTTGACTCAATCAAGACTCCAAAAATTCACCTTGTCTGTCAAGGTAAACATGTCTGTTTGATTTTTACCATTTTAAAATGAGCTAGACCAGACATGAAAAAATACAGAAAAAAAATTATAATATTTCTAGGTAATTAATGTTAAAATTTTCTTCCCTTTTTCTTTCCTTCTTATTTTAGACAAATATTCAAAAGCATTTTTATTGATCATTAAATGTGCAATTAAACATACTTTCCAGGCCTCCAGCTCTACAGACAGTTCTAGTCGACTCTGAACAGCTTCCAAAAGTTGGTTGTTCAGTGTCATCAGTTCGTTCTTGCTTTTCAGTAGCTCAGTCTCCATTGCTTGTTTCCTGCAATAAAATTAAAAACTTATTCATACACCAAAAGCCAAAAGTCTGTTATCAGCTAGCAGATTTATTTCATAACACAAAATAATTAGTGTTAGAGATCAACTGAACTCACTTTGCAATGGCTTCATCTCTGTCCCATAGAGCTTGCTGTAAAATAGCAGCATCTTCCCCAGACTTCTTTCCCTGTCAGTGGCAGTAGATTTGTTTTAAAGGACACCTATTAAGCTTTTTTATCATACCTTTCCTTTAATGTGTAATACAGTTGTTTGTGCATGTAAACTATTGGTAAAGTTACAAAGCACAAAGTCCATGCCAAAGGGAGTTAATGTCGCCAACAGAAAAAAAAAAGTCCTGAAACACCTTGTTAGTAGTTCTGCCGTTAAGTGTTTGACCAATAAACACCAGACTAGGCCAGCTGACCAATAAAAGGACACTGGGCTTTTGGAAAAGTGGCTTTTAAATCATGCAAGTATATTCTAGCATGACCTCAAAATGAAACTATGAACTTGTACATAAACATAATATGGGCATGTAAAAAATTTCTACAATTGTTCTAACAATAATAGGAGCAAGTAATGGTTACGCAAGGCCTAAGAATAGAATGGAGGTATGTGCATATTCAAAAAGGAGGCGTGTCCCATATGAGCTGATGGGCGTGGCTAAAGCTCACCTGAGAGGTGTGGTTAACGGCGAGTGTCCGGGCCACTTTCTGCAGTTGAAGCAGTGCCTTGTCTAAAGGATTGGTTTGGGACGGCTGTTTGACTTCTGCTGACTCTAAATCTGTCAGAGGGAGTAGCAGCTTTACAACTGACTGAATCTCCTCTGCCACCTAGAAACACCACAGAAACAATGAAGATGCAATTAGGACAAGCCCTGCTTGCATAAATTAAAGCACAGTCCAGTCTGTTATAAACTGCCATCACTTACAAGAGGGTGTTGTAGGTTAAAGAACATTTACATGACAAAGTTGAGACTCACCCGGTGTCTGTTTTCACTCCAGCCGGGTCCACTATCATTCTGCTGCTGTAGTCTATCCACCTGTGCCTTGAGCTTTAGACTGCGCTGCCGAGATAATTCCACTTCCCTTTTCACATGCTTCAGCTGCCGCCAAAGAGAGAGTGTTACATGAGCACAACATACAAGCTTCTATTGACATACTGTAAGGTTCATATAGCTACACTTGTGGTGCATGTTTAAGTCCGCTCAGAATGATATCAGACTGAGATATCTGCAAACCTAAACACAGAACGTCTTGTGCCTTTCACAACCTTGCTATTCTGGATTCTCAAAAAACTGAGACAGGTGGAAT
This sequence comes from Tor tambroides, assembly GCA_021397915.2. Classification (NCBI taxonomy): domain Eukaryota; kingdom Metazoa; phylum Chordata; class Actinopteri; order Cypriniformes; family Cyprinidae; genus Tor; species Tor tambroides. The sequence continues at coordinate 22,278 of JAFVLL020002521.1, read as the reverse complement.
CCAGCCATTCCGGCAAAACTAACAGGAAATATTCTGAACCAAATCTGAGATGACCTTTACTTCCTAGTGTGAAGTAATTTGGTTACTTGAATCTTTAGACTAAACGTTTCAAATGTCTGAGTGCGGTGTGTCAAATATTTCTGCGTTGTTTCAGTTTTAGTCAAACAGGCATCATTAGGAAAACATAAATTCAGCAAGAAAAACCCACATTCCACTGACAGTTGTCCTAGACATGGATTTGCACATAAATAAAAGATAAAAATTTGCATGTTCATTATTAGTGCTGAAGAGTCTTTAAAAAGAATTTGGCTGAATGGAGAAAAAGCTAATCAACTTTTGTTGATCTGGTCCTTTCATTGACCTGGCCCTTTTTGTTGTTGTTGTTGTTTGTTTGGTTCTTCAATGATGACATTTAAAAATCTCAAAATAACATTTCTGATCACTTCAAACTGTTTCTGTGCTCCTCTGGCAGAGATGTGCTCATCAGTCACTTTGTATTAACATCATAATCAAATAAAAACAAGTATTTAAAATGATTGGCATGAAGGTATTGACAGCTAGTTTGAAGTGATTATTTGTCATGAAACAATATGAATTACAGGTTATGTAAATAATGAATAAAGTACGTTAAAACCTTTTTATTTTACTTTTTTTATGAATAAATAAAATGTAATAAATAAATATATTTTCCTTAAAATAGGCTAATCACAGGGACAGAAAGGTGCGCCTAATTGAAGAATCACCATTATACAGCTAATTTCCCCTTTGTTTATTTTTCCTCCTTTGTTCATAAGCGTTCACTGATTTGAATCACTGTATTCATAACAAGCATGACTCACCGTGGCAGACACCGGGCTGGACACTCGTCTGCGAAGTGGGCTTCCACTCCGGAGCAGATCCGGTAACGCTTCATCTAAATATGTCCGAGCGGGCTTCTGGTTTGGGTCAGATTGTTCGACCACAGTCATCAAGCGCGAGTCAACCGTTTGACCGGTCACAACTGTACGGCCACTGCTGTCATCCACTGCCAGCTGTTCTTGTAACTCATCCAGTGTGCACAGCGGCGAGCTGTTAGACTCTCTGTCCGTGTCATGACTTGAAATTGAATCCTCATCGTCAGTTAATCGACTGTGGACTTCCTCAGTGGTCAGTGGTGACTCCAGGAGGTCCCTAAAAGTGCGCAAAGTCACTGGTGAATCTCTCCTATGGGTCTCCATTGTCATCTAAGAGCGGCCAGAGATGAAATGCACGCCCTTATCAGGAGAGTGAAGACTGAAACTCAGATCAGAGAATGTCTTCAAACCAGTTTTTCCAGTCTTTTGACGCTCAGAAATGTCAGGTGCGTCAACAACCCTCACAGGGTTTGACATCACAGAGGGTTTTACCTGTGGGACTGAGGCTTTTGTACGTAGATTAATATAAACATTGACGAGATGGCCGTGCGTGTTCAGGCACGTCTGTGAAATACGGATAACGCCCTTTGATTATGTTAAGCTTTCAACACGGCACTTAGACTATAATTAAATCTCCCTATGAGAGAAGTGGAAGCTAGAGAAAGAAATTGCATGCATATTATACAGACTAAATGAAATGCTGCTAACATTATCAGATACGTCTAAAGTAAACACATGGGTACAAGCTGTTCCGTTTGGCTATGCCCTCACCCTTACTCAAATAACAGTTGCTATATTTATAGTAGTGATGGGAGCTCCGACTCATTTCTGCGAATTGGTTCTTTCGAATAGTTTGTGTCAGGACGATTCAGTGATTCCTTTACCTCTGATGCCTAAAAAGTGCCCAAAAGCCTATATAGTTGCTGTTTATCGTTATTTTTATAAGGTTTATTAATAAAGGTGTTAACGGTAATTTAATAAGTTCTGGTTTAGTTTATTGCAGCCGCGATTCAGCACATAAAACAAAGTTAAATAGAACGTAAATTACGTTTATTTACATTGAACAGTTTTTTTTTTTTTTCAATAATTAAAACCAACTGTTTACTGGAGACAAATCCGCTCGGAGCTGAAATGTTCAGACTGAGAACCGGTTCGACTGATTCAATGATCCGACTCATAAGATTCATATCTATTCACGAAACTGTCATCACTTATTTATAGCCGCTTCTGGACCGAAAACTGGCGCACTGTTAAGGTTATACAAACGACAGAAAAACAATTAACTTCTGAGGGGTTTTGTTGTTGAGGGTGTTGTAACTAAGCGACGTCTGTTATGGATGAGATATGAACTATGAGCTTCCATAAATACTAAAGGACGAGCCGCTATAAAGGTGAGTGAACTCAGCTAGTCCAAGAATAGACTGTACTGTTTTCTTTCTTAGTTAATATAACCAAAAATCATTGGTGCAAACAATTTGACTAATGACAAAGTGAAATATATTCTATGTGTTTGTGTATGTGATAAAAGGAAAAGACAAGGCATTTGAAGTAGCCTACAGCACTGGATATTTGACTCTTGAAAATGACAAAAGAAGAAGAAAACCCTGAGTGGGTTGGTGGTCAAGAATTTTACCACAAATATGAACCAAAGGAGATATTAGGACGGTAAGTGTCTCCTATCTTGATGAGGTTTGTGTCTGGAAAAAGTAAATGTATAACAGTTTGACACTACAATAAAATAAATATCAAATTCTGACATTAAAATTTCATTATAAGTCATGAATTTATTTGAGTGTCTTCTTTTCCAGAGGTGTGAGCAGTGTAGTTCGCCGATGTGTGAACAAACGGACTGGCCAGGAATATGCAGTAAAGATCATAGACATCACACCATCAGACAAAATGACACCTCAAGAGATAAAGGAAATCCAGCAGGCCACAGTGAAAGAGATCGACATTCTTCGAAAAGTGTCTGGACAAAACAACATAAGTATGACTGTCCACTGCCAGTTTGATCCATTAGAAACTATTCCAATACATATAGGCTACCACAAAATATAGGCCTAATATAATGGTGCTACGATACAGAAATATAATATCTTTTAAGAAATTCAATTTCTTTTTGAATTACAAAAATAAAAAATTGTAAGGCTACAGTGTTTCTGCAACAACAACAAATCAGATGTATTTTTTCCCCTCATAGTTCAGCTGAAGGATTGCTTTGAATCAAAGGCCTTCTTCTTTTTGGTATTTGATCTGTAAGTACAGCTTCGATTGCTTTTAATGGCACACACAGCTCTCATGTCTGTGCATCACTATTGTTAGTGGTCACATAGATTTGAGAAACCTAAGACAAACTTTTAGCAAACACCCTCAAAGCTATTTAATTGTGGCTGCAATTTTTGCACAGGCAAACCACTCAAATTTAGCACAGAAAATGCAACTATTAAGTTTTATCCTCATTTTCCCTGGTAGCCCATTTTCACAGCTAACTGTTGTTTTGTTTACAAGTTTGATTTCTATTCAGATTTCTAGACATTCCCTGTGGAGATTATCGGTTGGTTGACACTCCGCAGCATACAGATAAGACACTGGCTATTCTAAGAGCCCACAATATGGCTCATTGCCAAGATGCCAAGTTTCTGCCAGAGCCTAACTCTCAATACAAGCGTGCACAAAGCGTCCCTCCAAATTTCTTTTTTTGACACTTATATTTTGAACAGATGCAGTTACAATTGTCTGTCTGTAATGTGCCAATTTTACATCACCGGACTAACTGGTATTGCTTATCATTCCTTAGTTTTTAAAGTTTATTAGTTTGTGTTTAAAGATGAATGTTCTTTTAACAGGATGAAGAGAGGAGAACTCTTTGATTACCTCACAGAGAAAGTCACTCTAAGTGAGAAAGAGACACGGTAATAAGTCTGATGATAACCAATTTTTGATGCTTCTGATTGTATTCAGATTGTGTAAAACAAATCCTATGCTGAAGGGGGGATTGTATAATCAATCCGCTTAAGCGGGGCATCTTGAATGTTGATGGGTTTAAAGTTAGGTAACAGCACACTACCATGCTCATAAATGTAGTGCTCTGTCTACTTTTATGAATTGTATGAAATTTTATTAAATGTATCAGTTTCCAAAAAAATACAGTACAGTTTTCAACATTAATAATAAGAAATGTTTCTTGAGAACCAAATCATCAAATTAGAATAATTTCTGAAGGATCATGTGACACTGAAAACTGGGGGAATGACTGCTAAAAATTCAGCTTTTAAGTATTAAGTTAATTTTTAAAGCAACTCTAATCCATTCATTGCAGCTTCTGTATTAATCTTAGAAGTAAGATCTTGATTACTGGCCCTCAGTTTTCTCTTTTCTCACTCTTTGATAGAAAGATTATGCGAGCTCTTCTGGAGGTGGTTGAGTATCTTCACACCCACAATATAGTCCATCGTGACCTGAAACCAGAGAACATTCTGTTAGACGATGATGTGAATATCAAACTCACTGATTTTGGCTTCTCGATCCAGATTGAGCCTGGACAAAGACTGAATGGTGAGTTCTTATGAGCACCTTTAAATATACGTATTTGGAAGGAATGATTGCAGATCCTGTGGTTTAGAAGAACCAGCTTCTGTTTCACCCCTAGAGGTTTGTGGGACACCAGGTTACTTGGCTCCAGAAATAATTGAGTGCTCCATGGATCCCAATCATGCTGGTTATGGGACTGCTGTTGACATGTAAGTGCATAAATTAAGTATGCATCAGTGTTATTTTAGTTCTATTTTCTGTTATATTCTAAGTATTTATTGATATTTTAAAATGCTTTTTAAAGGATTAGTTCACCCACAAATGAAAATTTGCTTAAAATATACTCACCCTCAGGCATTCAAAGATGTAGATGAGTTTGTTTCTTTATCAGAACAGATTTGGAGATATTTTGCACTACATCACTTGCTCAACAATGGATCCTCTGCAGTGAATGGGTGCCGTCAAAATGAGAGTTCAAACACCTAATAAAAACAACACGATCCACATGACTCCAGTCCATCAATTAATGTCTTGTGAAGCGAAATGCTGCATGTCTGTAAGAAACAATAAATCATTAAGGCTTTTTAACTTTAAACTGTCGCTTCTGGCCAAAATATGAGCCCATAATCCATAATAACACTTTTTCCAGTGAAAAAGTCCATTCTCTGTTGTCTTCTCACATCAAAATCCACTGACGTGTTTGTTTAGAACTGTTTTGATCTGTATCCTACAGAAAATGAACATTTGGCCTAGAAAAATATTGCATTAACAGTCAAATAAACAACCAAATAAATAAATACATGAACTTCCTGGCATTGACAGTGAACCAGAAGAATATGAAATGATTACAACAAACTAGTATGTTTAGTGGATGAATGTGATGTTACATAAACTTCATTCTGTCTGTTCTTGTGCAGTTGGAGCGCAGGCGTGATCTTCTACACTCTTTTGGCTGGATCTCCACCTTTCTGGCACAGGAAACAAATGCTGATGCTTCGAATGATTCTTGCAGGAAAATATGAATTCAGCTCTCCGGAGTGGGATGACCGCTCGGACACTGTCAAAGACTTGGTCGGTTGTGGTCTTGTTTGTCTTGCCGACAACTAGTTTCAAAAGTAGTTACACAAATTGCATGAGAAAATGCCTTTCCAAAGTCACTTTGTTTTCTTCCCAGTAGATTTCCAGGTTATTAGTTGTGGACCCACAAAGTCGTTATACAGCCACAGAAGCTCTCAATCACCCGTTCTTCCAGCAGTACGTGGTTGCAGAAGTACGTCATTTCAGCCCTTACAGGAAGTTCAAGGTAAAGAGCAGATGTTCTAGATGACTTCTTTAAGAAGGCATAGATTTTGAGGTTTTGAGTTTCACCATACACCATCGTTATCCTGCAGGTTATCTGTATGACCGTACTTGCTGCCATGCGTATCTACTGCAACTATCGTCGTGCCAAACCTGTCACCAAAGAGGTGATCCGCAGCGACCCATATGCCATCAAACCTCTACGCAAGATGATCGACGCATGTGCCTTCAAGATCTACGGCCACTGGGTGAAGAAAGGGCAAACTCAGAACAGAGCAGCTTTATTTGAGAACACTCCAAAAGTCATTCTGCTCTCCATTGCTGCTGAGGAGATGGATGTGTCACCCAGAACTTGGTAAGGGTTCATCATCTCCGAATAATCCCAGATACCACAATTTACCTCAAGAACATGTTGATAACGGTCCAAAAATACACCGCTACTGCTACGACAGATTATTTCCATCTTATTTACACAATCAAAAGGAAATAATAGTGTTAAATATGTACAATTACATTTTGACCTGAACTATTTAATGTGTGGTATTATTTAATACAATTACATTTTTATTCTATTTTAAATATATGATGTTACTTAAATTTTATATCTAAATGATTTTATTGACCATAAAGAAAGGCTAAAAAAATAAAGAAAACTATAAGATAGGTTGTTAAGATTTTTATTTCACAGTATTTTGTGTAAAAATCAAACAAACAGATATAACACTGAATTCCAGAAATTTGTGTCTCCACAGGAGAAATGTAGTATCCCTCCAATAATGCACCACTGCCATCAACTAGTCTTGAACATTTGGCTCTTAAAGCTCAGTTCTTTTCTGTTTTGCATTTGAGCTCATAGCACAGCGGAACCCCAGGTTATCAGAGGCCGAATCTGGTGTGTTTCCCATCCTGCATGTGAGAACATAAAAACACAAGTTTTTATTTATCATATTCTCATAAACTGTTTTGGACAATCCAGACACGTTTGGGGTCAGCTGCCTGGAACGGTTACAAGAAGCAATTGTATAATGAATAATAAAAGCCTAATAAAAGTTGACTTTGAATAACATGAATGTAGCAGGATGGAGCATGACTAACCTAGTGGTGACACGAGCTCTGTGATTGGCCGAGCCATCGGCTGTGTCGATCCAGGATGCTCCGCGCAGGACGTACATGGTCTGAGCACCGGGAAATCGTGAGGAGGTCCACTCCCAGACATTACCCAACATGTCATATAGTCCTGGAACAAGGTGGGATATTATTCTCTAAATTCAGAACAATAGTGAAAGAGTTACACTGCCGTTCAAAAGTTTGGGGTCTTTCTATTCATCAAAAAATCTTGAAAAAATGTATCGCAATTTCCACAAAAATATTAAGAAACTGTTTTCAACTTTAATAATAATGCTTCTTGAGCAGCAAATCAATATATTAGAATGATTTCTGAAGGATCATGTGACACTAAAGACTTGAGTAACGACTGCTGAAAATTCAGCTTTGCCATCACAGAAATAAATATTTCACAATATTACTATTGTACTGTACTTTTGATCAAATAAATGCAGCCTTGGTGTGCATAAGAGATTAAAAAACATTTTAGCCTTACCAACCCCAAACTTTTGAATGTAGATTTTCTAGGAAGCTTTGTCTCTGTCTGTGAATTCTGTTGTTGATAAAATGTGACACACCATCAGTGCAGTGTGTGATGCCATACTATATATACTACATTACCATAGTTATTCTGTGGAGGATAGGCAGTTACAGGAGCTACACCATGATAACCATCTTCTGCGGCGTCCCTATCTGGAAATGAGCCCTTTGTACAAAGAACAGAGACTTCACGATTACCAACAGCTAAGCAACTTTATAACTGTCTTAAAGGAAAAAATACACATTTTCCCACCTGCTATGGACGAGAATGTACCTCAACTGACCTGCCACAGGTTAGTCCGGTTCAGCAAGAACTTGTTGCCCCATGGGTAGGTCCTGCCTGAAATACAAAAATGTGCTGGCTATGATGACTACATAAAATGAAGTAGAACAGGTGGACAATACTGCATGAAAAGAGTAAGACAGCAGTTTTTAGGTGCTGGGAAGCATAAGGCTTTTTTGGCTTGCCTTCTAAACCTCCACGTGCAGCCATTTCCCACTCTTCCTCAGTTGGCAGCCTTTTCTTCTTCCACTGACAGTAGGTTTGGGCATCATTCCAGCTGACCTGCACCACAGGGGATTCCAGTCTGTCCTTGATACCAGAACCTGGTCCTGCCGGCTGCACACATCAAAACCAGAGACCCCAGATATATATATATATATATATTATATATAAAATTTTCTTTATATAAACATTACTGGTTGACCACTGATTAAAGTCATTTATACACTTCTAGAATTAACCATAGATAAAGTGTTAACCTGTCTCCAGAACACTTTCTGGACTGGTAACCACCAAGGAGCCGACTAGGAAAGAAGAAATGGGTTAATGTAAATTACCCTTTACCCTAAGGGTAAATTACCCTAATGTAGATTAATGTAAATTACCCTTTACCACTCTGAAAACCACACACAAGAAATAGACATTCAATTTAGGCCAATTGACCAGTAGATTTAGTTTGTTTATGCTTCTGCTTTGGGTTCATACCTCAATTTTCTGAGTGACCTTACTTTTCAGTTCATCAGACACAAAATCCTCGAACACAAAACTCCAACCGAACTTTTCAGCTTCTGTTTTATATTTCTGCTGTCTGACAAATTCCCTGGAATGAACAGAAGCAGCTGTATCAGGCCAGTAAGAAGATATACAAGCAGTAGGAGGACAAAGTAGGTTTTGAGCCAATATCTACAATGGCAAGTACCTAAAGTCTGAGTTAGTGACAGGATACTTGTCTATCTTAAATGGCTGGAGAGTCACAGCTCGTGTTGGTGATTCCTCATCTCTCCCATCAGCAGCACTGGTTCCCATCATCATTTTTCCACCAGGAATAAACACCATCTCATCAACTGCCAAAACAAATTGTTATTTATCTTAAAAGTATCTGCATAGAGCAAATGGTGGTTTCAGGGCCTTACAAACATTTCCACACAGTTTTCACTAAAATACCACATTTGAGTTTCTTCAACCTTTAAGAGTTTAATTTTATTAAAACTACTCTAACAGATTTTAATAGTTTTCTTACAAACCATATTGGAAATCGTTTTACCATGCGTTTATTAATTTTTGCTACCTAAATGCCTTATATGTATAATTTTACTGATTTTCACTTTTAACAGACAGATATCCAAACAGAAAAATATGATTTTTTTTTTTTTAGACACATGAATAAAATAAACTATTTCAAAAGATATGGTATGGAGATTATTTTCAATAAAAATATTTTACACAACCGAAGCTGTGGCGTCATCAAAATCAACAAGTTAATGAATAACTACACAGGAACAAGTCACTAATGCACTATTAACATTGTAGTAACTACTATTACCTAACAAGAAACTGTGATTGTTGATTTAGTAAGTAATAGCACTCAGTTGAAACTGGTAGTTTACTGTTAGCTAATCAATAACTACTATTTTTTTAATATATACTGGAGAACTACTGTATACAGATTCATAATTAATGTGAATTATGCATAATGTATAATTAATTCTAAAATGAAGATCATGGTAACCCACTAGTAATGACTCAAGAATTATCAAATCCTTCTAAAGGAACTACTAATTACTTGGATCAGTATTCTAAAGTGAAAAGCATCATAACTCCCTAATATTGACTGACGTCATTTTAAGCTTTTGAGATATATGTAAGGTTTTGGATAGTAATGACTCAAGTGTTACTACATCCTTCTGAAGAAACTACTAATTATTTGGATCAGTATTCTAAAGTGAAGATCACAGTAACCCACTAGTAATGATTTAAGTGTTACCAAATGTAGCTAAATGAATTACTAACCAAAACCTTACAAAAACCTTAAAAGTTTACAATGACTTCAGTAATTACTAGGGAGTTATCACGATCTTCACTTTAGAATACTGATCCAAAAAATTAGTAATTCCTTCAGAAGGATGTAGTAACACCTGAATAATTACTATCCAATGCTTTACAACACTCTCAAAAGCTTACAATGATTTCAGTCGTTACTAGGGAGTTATCATGATCTTCACTTTAGAATACTGATCCAAATAATTAGTAATTCCCTCTGAAGAATTTGGTAATACTTGAGTCATTACTAGTGGGTTACCATGACCTTCACTTTATAATTAATTATACATTATGTATTATTCATATTAATTATGAACCTGTATGCAGTAGTTCTTAGGGAGGTATGAAAAAATAATAGTTACTGATTAGCTAATAGTGAACTACCACATTAGACTAAACAGTATCACTTACTAATTCATTAATCAGAGTTTCTTGTTAGTAGTTACTAGAGTGCTAATATTGCGTTACTCATGTGTTCTTGTGTAGTTATTCATTAATGATGGAACAGTATTCTAAAGTGTTACCGAATATTGTTGTTTTTGTTTGTTTGTTTATTTGGAATACATAAAATGCCATAGGCCTATTTATATTTTGACAGGGACATGACAATGGTGGGTAATGCCAGGTTATAGGAATTGACTATGACATACTGGCGGAAATTATGCAAATATTATGTTTTTAAAACAAAGTAATAGAATACTGATTTTTTGTGACTTCCTACCTGCTGCACAAGAAGACATGATGCACAATAATGCGAGGTATAAGGTTTCCCAAGAGATCATCATGATAAATATAAAAAAGACGTGGTGAACGGCTTCTTGTCCAGAGTCTTAATTATCAAACTATAAACACAATAAGCACATTCAACTTCATCTAAAAACGAGAGAAGTGTCAGTGTCCCTCTACGCGTCGACGAAGCTCGTTGAAATGTGTTTATTGCCATCTATTGGTTTGGAAGACGAATTAACATCATAGTTCACCCAAAAAATAAACATTCTGTCACCATTTACTCACTCTCAAGCTCTTCCAAACCTGTATGAATTTCTTTCTTCTGCTGAACACAAAAGAGGATATTTTGAAGAATGTGGGTAACCAAAGAGTTGACTAAACATCAAATTTTCCATTACTATCATTAGTTTAATGATGGATGGTCACAGACATGGAGATGCAGCTTATTCACTTTCATGCTTTAGGACCTGAGTTTAAGAAAAAAATAAAATAGTGTTTTGTTTTTGTATTATTTAAAGCTATATTTGTATATCTTTTTTTATCTATGGTACAACTGTTGACAATGTTTGAGATCATATCTTTATACCCGTTTTATGCTTTCCTATCATATCAACAACTGATCTGTAATAAGCAGATATATCTGATATTTAGAAAAAAGTGTTTTTCAGTAAATGATGATTTATAGCTGTATAGAAATGTTTTCCTGCCTTGACCTGAATGCAGTCTTTTATTACACCTAATAGCAATGCTGTGAAATTCTCTGGCCCAATTGTCAAAAATAATTCTGAAAAGCAACATTGTTGTGAGGACAGGACATGCTTTAGAGCTGTTCGCAGAGCACATGAATGAGGTATTCGGCTGCTTGACTCTGTGAGACAGTGACTGTGAGAGCATGCTCATGATGGGACTACCATGGCTGCTAGTTTTGGAGCTTGTCCTTTATGCTGGTTGTTTCATTTGTGGGGTGATAGCTGCCGCATGGATGACACTCACTCAGGTAACACTAATTAATCATCTCCACAATGTCTGATCATTGCTATTTTGTGAGCACTGAAAGTGTAAAATGATTTATTATTAAGAAAACTAAAAGCATAATCATGTCTCTAGAGTAATGTGATATGCTATAACTTTGTCTCTGAACTTAGTTCAGAGTTTGAAGTATCAAGATGATCATGGCAAAAGTTTGCATGCATATTTATGTGACATTTGAGACATTATTTTGTTATACACCATTCAGTATAATGTTAATATGTAACATTGTGTGATCACACAGCATGTATTGTAATTGTCAGATTATTTTCTTACTTTTTTGGGGAAGATGAACTAATAATTTTCAATGATAGGCTACATTTGTTGTTATTCATACGTGCAATAAAATATAGAATATGTTATGTTGCTGATCCCAGGTCAGACCCTCCAGAGCTTTAAAATTTAATCAGCATGTGATCAGCCGGCCTCTCGCACCATATTATGGCTCATTAGAGTCATATGATACAGGGACAGAAGCTCTTAGCACAGCACTTTCCTTCTATCTGTGCGTGTCACAGAGAAATACAAATCTTCCACATAGTTTGCAAAAGAGTAAGAAAATGACCCCTAGATGTCCTTTGCTGTTGTTTCTCCTTATATTTATCATATGCAAATATGGATGACTTTTGTTTATTGTCTTTTTAGGGCCACTTTGATGGACGGTGCATCCTCTATGGAAGTGTTCATTATAATGCATCTGGCCAGGCTCTGATCGTAGAAGGCTCTAGTTCTCCTTCCGTCTGCTATTTCGTGTCAGCCATTGCTGTGTGCATGGCTATTTACTGCTTTTCCCTTATTCTTTACTGGATTTATGCCAGCTGTGTAGATGAGGATGTGAGAAGGTGAATGTATTGACTTTTCTGTTGACATTTTCCATATTTCTTTTATTCATGCAGATGGGACTTAACAGTCACATTAACAATTTTGTTTTTGTCTTGCATCATGTATATGCAGAGGAACTGTTTCTCTCAACACGTCTCTGGGAGTCTGTGGTCTTCTTCTGTTTTTTCTCTTGGTATCAGGATGTATTCTCAAGATCGGTCGGGACAGCCTGTGTTTCTCTCTCCTTCACAACACTCCCTCCATTACCAGGTGATTTCTCTTGTGTATGGCATTCTGCATCTGTGATTTTGGTGCACATTTAAAGAACCATATACCCTACGGAAGTATAGAAGATGAGAGATTACAGAATCAAAAGAGAGTCCCATAGTTCCCATCTGCTTTGCCTACAAAATTAAAGTAGGACCCTTAAAGAGAAATGGTGATGTGATTAAAAAAACAGATGAGGACAAATTATATTTCAATGCTTTTATGCTTATTTGCACCTCAGTCACAAAACAATCAATGTTTTTGTTTTAGTTGTGAAGATGCAGAGAATAAAACTTGGGCCCATCCATACACTGGAAACCAGTTCTACACAGGACTGTATAGTACTGAGGTTAGTGCTTTGGATTGGTTATTCTTTATAAGGTCATCAGCCTCTCACAGTGGCTGCTATGTTGAGAACACATGATGACCCATCAAAAATAACCTTATCTTGCTAACCCACATTAACAAACACTTTTTGTTGCCAAATAATCTGATAATTGCGAGTGTTTCTTCAATGGCCTCTGTAACTGAAACCTTTCACAAGATGCTGCCTCCACACCAATAGGTGTCAGTATACATGTTTAGTGCTTCTTAGAGTTCTTTCTTCATGCATGTTTTTATTTGTATTAATAAATACAGTAGAAATAAATCTCTTGTGTTTATTGAGCACTCACCGTGTTTATTCTCTCCTCTGCAGAGATCTATGTGGGTAAGCTTCTTCTTCTGGGTGTTAATAACGGCTGTGGTGGTCATACAGAGGCGCCAGAGCTCAAGGTTGAAGGTTTGGGGTGATGATGAGTGGAGCCGTGCTGAGACAGAGCCCTTCCTCCATCGCCCGTCCCGCCAGAGATAAATCACCAAGGCCACTATTACATGAGCTTATCACTACATATCATGTAGAGTTTAGTAAGTATATACACTTAGATGGGACCACAAGCAGTTACATAATACCTAATAATATGTTTGTTGCAACATTTGAATTTTATTTAGTTATACACAAAAACAGTTCTTTGATGTCTGATAGCTATAATTATATACACAAAGTTTAAATACTGTATATGTCCAGAGACATCTAAGACCATGTCTTTGGACATGATGGATATAAGAAAAATATGAATCATACTGTCTAATATACAATCAAACAACCATTTTTGCAAAATAAAGTAATCAGGACCCCAAAACAAAGAGGAGGGTTCTTCTATCACCCTAAAGGGGTTTATCCTGCTTAATACAAGGATATTTAGAAAATAAATAAATAAATGGACATAACATTTTGAGTTGAAATAATTATGTATTAGAATCATCTTAATTATAGTACATTGGTGATGTAAATTAGATATATTACTGACTCTTTCAGAAGTAACAGTACCTTTCTGACTGGTTACATGTTACACTTAATATCCTAAAATAAGAGCTAAATGCAAAGTTGTGAAGGGGATCTGTATTTTGTATCCATTTTTATGTTACTGTTATTCAAAATTGTGAAATTTTGTGCTTGTGTGCTTAGTGTAAAAATATTAATTCTTCACTCATGTATGCTGTGGATTGTTCAGAGTATTAAATGAAAACTATGCCAATAACTGATGGTGCAAAGTTAACATTTAGAGTGTTTGAGAAATCATGGTGGGTTTCAAAAAGGTTTACCAAACACTCCCCCTATCAGCCATTGGCCCCAAACTCACACTATTGGTTGAGTGATTGTTGTTGTCTCAGGATTAGATTTTAATTGAAAAAAGAAATTCCACATCACGTTTAAAATTGTGAATTAGCAGACCGCTATTTTTACTCTCAATGCAAATTTCATGCATTTATGTGGCTGGACAAGCTACTTCCTCCATTATTTTAGAGCTGCTTACTTAGTTTGCGAGCCTGCCTCTCTTTGGCTTCAAATGCCACCTTAGTGTCCATCAGAGCTTCCAGTGCTTTGCACATCTCAGCCATGTCCTGTTGAAGCACGTCGCTTTGGCTGAGGAGACTCTGGCTCTCCTCTCTCAGCTGCTCGGCGAGAGCGGCCATCTGCGCGCTCTCCTCCTGACACTGCGCGTGCAGTTGAGCGGCCAATGAGAGCAAGTCCTCCGCGTGGCTCACCACTGAGTCCAGCTGGTCCTTCGACATCCTGTTGTTCTTCACTTCACAGCTGCTCCACACCAAGTCCAGTTGGACAGTGGAGGAAGAAAAAAATTTCAACCAAAAGGAAATTATAATATTAATACTGGGCTATATTTTATTAACTAAATTTGGAGTCAAATAAAATTACACGTTTGTTTTCTGATAGAAGTATTTTAACATTGACTTTCAAACACCCATTTCAAAAACCCTTTTAAATAATGGCAATATTTTTGTGAATTGACTATTTTTGTGAGTTATTCATGTAAATATCATTTTTGTGAATATCATGTTTTTGCTATGGCTGTTGGGTAAACAATTGAACACAATAAAACAACTATATATTTGAAGCTGAAAGGTTGAACTATGTCCTCAGGACAAAGGTATTTAATACGAATGTCAGGTTGGGGCAAGTTGTCACACGTTTTAAACTCTGCTATGTGTCACACATTACAAAATGTCAACATGTTCAATGAACTGTTTTTTTTTGTTTTATTATTATTATTATTAATTTGATTGATTGATAAAAAATTTACGTTGCCCAATTCAATATATAGTTCAAGAAGAAAATGCAGTACATGGAACATGTTGACCGTAGATCACTTTGTTAGGTACCAGGTTTCACTTTTGATCTGCCTTATTTATTTGTGGTATAGATTCAACAAGGTGCTAGAAATGTTCCTCAGAGATTTTGGTCCATATTGGCATGATAGCATCATGCAGATATTGCAGATTTTTCAGCTGCACATCCAAATGTGACCCTGGACCACAAAACCAGTCATAAGTAGCACGGGGGGTATATTTGTAGCAGTGACCAAGAATGCATTGTATGGGTAAAAAATTATTGATTTTTCTGTAATGGCAAAAATCATTAGGATATTAAGTAAAGATCATGTTCTATGAAGATATTTTGTAAATTTCCTACAGTAAATATATCAAAACTTAATTTTTGATTAGTAATATGCATTGCTAAGGACTTCATTTGGACAACTTTAAAGGCGATTTTCTCAATATTTTGATTTTGATCTGATTCCAGATTTTCAAATCAAATAGTCTGATTCCAGATTTTCAAATAGTTGTATCTTAGCCAAATATTGTCCTATCCTAACAAACCATACATCAATGGAAAGCTTATTTATTCAGCTTTGTATAAATCTGTATTTTAAAAAATTGATCTGTATTTTAAAAAATTGATCCTTGTGACAGGTTTTGTGGTCCAGGGTCACAAATGGGAATCTCATGTTCCACCACATCCCAAAAGTGCTCTGTTGGATTGAGATCTGGTAACTGTGGAGGTCATTTAATTATAGAACTCATTCAAGAAACCAGTTTGAGATGATTTGAGCTTTCTGACATGGGGTGTTATCCTCCTGGAAGGAGCTATCACAAGTTGTGCACACTTTTAAAGAATGCTCATCTGGTTTAAGGGGTTAAACCACCAGCAGCAGCCTCAACCATGGATCCATGCTTTCATATTGTTTATACCAAATTCTGACCCTACCATCTTGCCTTTCTATGAGCTCAGTCTGGCCATTCTCCTCTGGCATCAACAAGGCATTTTTGCCGCTTATTGGATATTTTATATTTATTGGACCATTCTCTGTAAACCCTAGAGATGTTTCTGTGTGAAAATCCCAGTAGATCAGCAGTTCTAAATGTCTAAATGCATCAAGTTTCTGCTAAGAGACTGGCTGATTAGATATTTGTGAGAGTTGGGCAGTTACCTAATAAAGTGGCCCACAAACACACACCCATAACCTATTTATAAAAGATTTACAGTATGTACCTACACTGAGAAATACTCCTGGAATAAAAAGTGTGGCATAGTTACTTAAAAAGTGGTTCTTTTTAAACTATTATTAGACACATTTAAATGCAATCCACATTATTTAAGGAAATGGGTAGGCCTATTTGAAAAGGTGGTTCTCATCATTGTCAGTAGGGCAACATGCTGTGTTCTCTGTGACCTAAATCTCTGATGCCAGCACTAGTTTGAATCATCAGGCTCAAGGGAGATAACAAGCTGCTTAGTGAAAAGCCCATCTCAGCGCCACTGTTACTTCACTTCTCTTAACTTATATAAAGACATATTCAACAATGAAATAAATTAAACAATGCAACCACTGTATTTGAAAAGCTATAGCAATGGCAGTGGAATGCAGTGCTCACTGGAAATGCATTATTAGCAACAAGATTCCATTGTCTTGGAATTAGAGTTTCCTGAATCAGACAATCCTGCTATGTACATATTTAAAATTTCAATCTATAATTGAGTATTTTCATTCTACTCTGAAAATGTTTGAATAGTTGTTGAATGCATGGTTTCAATGTTTGACTTACCAGGTCTGGTTTCCTTTTATGCAGCACACAGTCACTCTCCTTTGGCTCTCTCTCACTTCCTCTATTATTTGTCAGCAGCAATGAGAGAACTGCTGCCCTGTCCTTCAAACACAGATTATAAAGAGGGAGGGAGAGGAGAGGAGAGGAGGGGAGGACAACATGCCTTGCTTGCAAGGTAATTCCCTGCAAGATTCCTGACATTCCGTGCAGTTAAGAAGTACGTTAAAAATAAATCAATTATAATTTCATTTAGACCTATATTCGGTTTTACACCTTTTTGTAATTTTCCTCATAACACTTCAAACGTCCCGTGGCTTCATTGTGAAAACCACCACCAGGTGGAGCCATGGATCAAACACACGTGATTTGACCCTGTATACTGAAGCACGTGGGGAGATTTGCTTACCCATTGTCTTTGCCCATAGTGAAAATCCCAAGAAATTCAAAGCTCATTGTTGGGAATTGCAAAATTATTATGCATTCAGTTATGTAATCATAGAATATTCACTGTTCATGAAACACTGCTGAGCACATGTCCAACAAGAGTGGAGATGTTTGCCAAGTCTGCATTGATCCAACTCTAAAAACAACTCTGGTCATTAACCTAGAGTTACTGAGACGAAATCCAGAATTTCACAGCATTATTAATTAACACTAAAGGGTCATTCAAAGTCAAATGAAGCATCTATGACTTTCAGGTTCTATCAAAACTCTATAAAACATCTAACACTGTACTATGTGAGTTAATATTGCATATAGCCTACTGCTTGTTGTGATGATACCTGCAATTTAGGTAAATAAGCTTTTTTAAATGAAGAATAATAATAATAATACAGCAGTTTTAGTAAAATACATGAATAAATAATAATAATAATAATAATAAAGCAGTCAATGAACACATGGTTAATGATTTGACTTTATTAATAAGAGCATCATGGTCATGGCCACGTAATCAATTCCTCATCGCTGACAGATATGCTAGTGCTTGTTGAAGTATTAGCAATAATTTGATAAGTAGAAATCCTGCAAACAATACAGGAATGCTCATAGTGTGTGCTTTGGACTTTACCTTTTTTATTATTAATATCCTCTCCGTGTGCAAGGCTGTGTTTATACATTCGTTTCTTCAGTGTTTCCAAGGACAGCTTATTTTAACTCAATCCCTGCACTGTTCGTAAAGTAGGTGACACATTGTGCTTGTACTGACCTACACTTATATTTTTATGCTTGTTTGCTCTTCTAAGTGTATACCACCGATGTGACTACATGGGACGGTGGACTGTTGCACTACTTTGTATTGTGTGCTATCTATTTTATCTATTAACAATAGTTGTATTAAACTGAAACAAGCTTAATCCAATAACTTTTTAAACATTCTAACAGTCTAGGAAGGAAGGAATGTAGAGGCCTACAAATGGATGGATGGATGTCCCAACAAATCAAGGACAATGGTTTTATAAACACACTAAATGATGTGGTAATGAAAATCTAAGAATGCAAAAACATTTCTGTGAGGGTTAGGTTTAAGGGCAGGGGATAGAAAATATCATCAGCTCAGTATAAAAACAATAGAAGTCGATGGAAACTCCCCACCATGATAGAAAAACGAATGTATGCAGGAGAATAAAAAGGAATACATTGAGTTGCTGCTGAACAAATCTACTTTCAGTTGGCTGCAGTAGACATGAGGCTGACATAAGAAACCTCTAAGGCAGAGATAAGTGAAGTCATAAGCACCGTGCTTCTACCAGGCAATTAAAAAGAACAGGAGATTAAAAGAAGTCATTAGCCAGGACAGTGGATTAAAGCACAGTGTCAAACAGTGAGGGATTACAATTCACCAGCCTACATTCACTCATTGATCTTTTACCATCCCTTTTTATTAGGTCTAGTATTATTTTTTCATTTTCTTTAAACTTTTCCCCCAGAGGACCATTTGTTTTTTTTTCAGCAACTCTACCTTAGTAGTCAATCTGAATTTTGATTCTTGCTTCTCTCTAATGTCTATTTAGAACTTCAGTAAATGCAGTACACATCTCAGTCCCTTTTTCCGTAAGCTACTTTTATGTTGTCGACGCATGGATTTACAAAACTACACCAGCATGGGCTTTTTCACGTTAATGTGGAGTCGCAAAAACTGCTTCGCAATGTTAAAAGCAGGTTGCAGACGCCAAGATTTTCATGTATAGTACATTACTCCCATGGTCAAAGGAGGACACGCTGATCTTTTAGTTTGTTATGGACATGATATGCCAGAGATTTCAATAATAGGACATTAAGATCGATATAGGACACTGATGTTCCATGCCTATCAGTATTTTCTACTAGGTATATACTACATATATATATTTAGGGTCAGTCCGTATCAAGTGAGTCGACTTGGATATGACATGACCGATGTATATTATTTTCATTTCAATCCCCGACAACATTCTACACATTCATGAACAAATTGTTTTTCAGTCTTACACAGAGACACAAATCAGTCTCTTCAACTTTTCTATCCTGTTTCTGGTCAAATTCCCCTCTCTTCCTCGACATCTCGGTCTCCCAGTCTCCCATCTGCACCCAGATGTCAATCTGCCTTTACTTTTCAAAAGCCACTTCAATCATTCTTTACATCATATTGGTTCTTTTAACCCGTGTCAATGCCATGCCCCCCATGACAGCTCTCTTCCCCGTGAATGATTAACACGGGGAAGTAAAGAGCATCTTGGTAAGTGGGTGGCCTGTCTCTCTCATCCTCCCTGGCCTCTCCGTTCTCTCTCTCCTCCACTTGTTCCTGGCTTGTTTCCTCTACGTCATCGTCTTCTAGCCCCTCATTCTCTAATACACCCCTCCTCTCCTCATCTGGCTCTCTAAACCCAAGACCAAGGAAACCCCCACCACCCTCTTCCACACGGCCGCCCATTCCACCTCCGAGGCTTCTCGAGTGAAACAGGCAGGGATGGCGGCTTCTTGCGGTATGCAACCGGCCAAGAGAGAAACCGCTGCGACTAAGAGAAAGCCTACCACCAGGTCTAATGGGGAATGAGTTTGTCCCCGCAGCCATGTTCCCTCTAAACCAGGAAGGGAGCGAAGAGCTGCTTGTTGAGCGCCGGCACCTGGGGCAGCTCTGAAGGAAGTAGCTAGAATTGCGTCGCATACGTGCAGCCATTGCAACTGATAACGGTGTGTTTGTATTCATATCCAAATCCATAAGCAAGGCCTCGGAGTAGCTAGGCACCATCTGCTGGTTACAGCGAATGTGCCATTCAAGTTCGGTCATATCCACCGTGTTGACCCGCGATATGACGCGCAGAGTGGGACCCCCAGTGCCATGCTCAAAGCCCGTACGGTAATTTCCCGCCTCTGTATTATCATTGTCATTTGCATCCTCGTTTTCTCCAAACAGTTTCTCGACATGGTAGTGGACGTATGCAGTACGGTACTCGGCAATCACACGAAGAGGCCACGATAGCAGGAAAGCCGAGGCCAGCCAATACATCCAGCGTCTGGTGTACCAGGGCAGTCGCGATGGGTCAGGGAAGGCCAGCATGTGTTCCCGGAAGTCAACGTTTTTAAGGTGCATGCCCTCCCGCGCTTCCATATAGTCGTCCAGGCCCTCATTGTCCCCAAAGAAGCGTGCTCGCTGCGTGAGGTAGGCGGTCTCGGCACGGGCGCTGGCGAAGCTGAAGCACTTGGTGAAGCGCAAGCGAGTGACAGGATGTTCCAACAGGCCCTGCAGCTCTTTCGAAACGTCTTTGACACCGAGACGTGAATAATCAAACTCGGAGCTCGCTGCGTGCGTGTTGACCCGTTCATGGTACACCTGTGTAGTCGTATAGGCGTCTCCGTTTCGGTAGCGCGTCACCTGTCTGGTACGACGTACGTAATGGTAGCTGATGGCCTTCCACCAGATGCAGGGTGTGGCTTGTTGCAGCCGCTGTATCCTGTCATACACCTCACTGATTTCCACCTTAGCAAGGTTAGCTGTTTTAGAGTAGCAGTGCCAGCACTCCACCAAGTAGACAACGTACAGCATGGCCAGGAAGGCTACAGGTATATAGACGTAGCCGTTGGAACACGGGCTGTCGTGGTAGAGTCGGGCATTGCCTTTGTAGAAGTAGGCTTGGTCATCAAAAGTAATTACGGTGATCCGGTATAGGGAGCACCAGCCTAGCGTGCCAAAGCAACCGTACATGAGCAAGGTGAGCAGCAGGCACTTCCAGTGGGACTCTCTGCACAGTGAGCCACTCAGGGACTGCTTGAGGGGACGCTGCTATAGGTGGGAAGAGGGAGACCAGATGTGGATGGAAATATAAGAAGACCAGGAGACAGAGGGTAGTGCAGATGAAATAGAAATTGAACGGGGCAGGGTTCAATAACAGATGATTTGGAGGTTATTGGACAGAATGGGAGTGAGTTAATGCCAAAGCCAAAGGAAAGCAGAGGGCAGCATGGTTGGGGGAGAACAGGAGGGAAAGAAAGGAAGAAAGAAAGAAAATGTAAAAATTAGTTCTGGCAGAAATGCATACAACATACAACATTGTACATGATCAAAAAGAAATTATGAAAATATATATGTACCTATTAAACTCATGATTTCACAGCAGTCTTGAGAAAGCAGAATGCCTATAATGCACTACTTTCACATTTGTAATGAGTTTAAAGGGCACCTATTATGTAAAATTCTCTACGTTTTACATTCTCTTTTACACCCTTTAATGATAAAAATCCACCCGCTCCTTTTGTTTTAATCCCCATAAACCATAAGTAGTGTCTCAGAATAAGCCCTTCACAGAATCCATAAAATGTAACATCACATTTTACAAGTTCTGGGAACCCCCAAGACTTATATTACATCTTGTAAAAAGGAGCATAATAGATGCCCTTTAACACTTATTTTCTATCATTTTTTTTCTACAGACCCCCTAGGACTCCTTTGCAGCCTCCTGGGGCTCCCCGAACTCTATGTTGAACCCGTGTTTTAGATGATTCAGGGAACTAGTATATTTCATTTGTATTACAACACGCACAGCTGAGTGAAGCACAACCTGCTATTTCCACTCTGACATGCAGCAGAGAGAACTTGGTAATAGATCATTCTCCTGAGGGCTGAATACATTTCCTGGCTGCTCGTAACCCAAACCATGTCTCCTTTTAAAACGCTCTGTATGACTGTGGAGGGGAAGTCTAGATGCTTTTAGACATCATTGAGTGCTATGGAGGACCAAACCTGCATAAATTAAATATGAATAAATGAATGAATGAATAAATAAATATATTAATGAATAAATAGATAAATAGATAAAT
>JAFVLL020002520.1:0-29110 GCA_021397915.2 Tor tambroides | reverse complement strand
AAAATCCTGCTGATAAACCACTCTGGAAGTTAAAGTGGATGTTAAAATTAAAGTACTACAGTATTTTAAATGGGCACATACCTTTGAATAAACACTTCTCTGATCCTTCACACCTTTATTGTCATTTATGAAAATTTAAATATGATGTCCGCTTTGTTTAAATATGATGATATTTGGTGACATACACTAACAATTTTTTTTACTGCATTTAGAAAAGGGAGCCTGATCAGGTGCTGAAGGCGGCTGTCACCATCTTTGCTGTTAAGGAGGAAGAGGGAACATTGTCTTTAAACCCATTGGATGTTTTGATTGCATCTGAAGATGATGTCTGCAAAGTCTTGGGTCAGTTTACAGGTGCTGTTTTTTGCACTAATGTATTCCCTTAGTTACAGTATATAAACCTCTTAAAGTTTGTATAGAATGTGCTGTTAATCGTAAGGAAAACTTTTTGCATAAAAATTATCCACTGTGTTTCAGATTATTTAGCAGTTGTTTTTTATTATTATTATTATTAATTATATTTAACATTCAAATGGATTTTAAACATTTCCTTTGTGCGGTCTTTACTTGTTTGGTGAAAAGTTTGATAAGATAGCTTAAATGTTATATTTTTGAGTAAACAGCCCACTGATTTTGTTTTATGCTTGAAAATATTTGTTGTGTTTCAATAAATACTTAAAATTCTCCTGTTTTGTCATGATTTCTTTGTACCAGTGTTTTTGCTTAGTCTTATGTAACGTTATTGCTTTGAGTTTGATGAACTTAAACCATTGAAGGCAATCGGTTTCCTCAAACCGTTTAAGTAGCTATATAGTAGTTAAGATTTGTTACCTGAATTCAAACTGAGTGGAATAAAATAAAGATAATTAAATTAAGTTTAAAAATATCAGGATGTAATTTTAAACCATACCAGGACACAAAAGTACATTTCTATCACTAGGGGTGCATAAATGTTCTTTTAGCGGTACAAACAAGAAGGTACAAACATGTACCAACGTTCTGAGGTACATTGCTGTACCTTACTAGGGTACAGCTGGAGCAACAAAGCATTTATACCTTTTTAGGTACATTCCTGTACCTTGATTTTTCTGTGTGAAGGTTAGTGTCACGTGACCTACACAATGCAACACATAGAGTATCGCTTGTATAAACACATTAGGGTAGGAGCGGGAGCTACTGTTTGTATTTATGTTTTGTTAGTGAGTGTAGTTGGCATTTATGCTGAAGATTTGTTTTTCTTTTCTTTGTTTAGATTAGCATTGAATTGGTTGGAGTTAGCTTGTGGTTTGTTTTATTAATTTCTTTGCTTTCAGCTCCGCTCACGTCTCACACTGTCGAGTTTTCTTTCAACGTATATAATTAGTAAATATCACTTCTCTTCCTCTTTGACGTTTCCGTCATTATTGTAAATATAAAAAGCAACTGAATGTTTGTTTTGATGGACCTAATTCCTCACTAAAGTTTTCTGAAAAAAAATTTTTTGGTTTCTGTTTGATTCTTTACTTCACACATCTCATCCTTTTAAGTAACAGACAGCTTCCCCAATTCTAAAAATATCTTTAATTATTTTATTAATTTATTCTTTGTGTTGACTTCCTTATTTCCCTAGACACTAATAACAGCCAAAAATAGAAAGTCGTAACATGGATCCATTATTGACAATGAGTTGTGGAAAAAAATGTTTTATTGAGACTGATTATCGTATCTTGGTCATTAACAGGGACATTCTACCAGAAACGTACATTAACTGTCCTTGACTTCTTACAGTGAATAAAAAGTATTTAATCCAAAAAATTTATAAAACTGACTGATGGTTGATTTATGTGAGTTGTTCTGTAAAGGAATATGTAATTCATTAGGTCCTCAGATATTTTTTTCTTTATTAAAAACACTTTTGAAAATTACAAATCCCGTCTTTGTTCTTGTCCTCAGCCAAAGTAGACCTACAGCTTTCATAGTTTTGTTATGCTAACAACTGTTATTTCGAAAAAAATCTCCATCAGTAACAAGTTTAAGTTGTTATCTTTCACATCAATAGATTAAAAACATGAAATTAAACATAAATTCTAGAAATAAATGCTATTTTACAACTGTCCCCATGTTTTCGGTCAGTCCTGTCACGTTTACATAAAACTCAACACAAAATGTGTGCAATAAGACTTTAAGGGGTATGACTCAGAGGAAATGACATCATTTGACTGAGGTGAAGCTGACACTGATAAAGCATGAGTTCTGTATTTGATTTTTTTTTATTTTAAGCTTGTTGTTGTATGTTGTTTTTTTTTGAGGAGGACGAGCTAAAGAGTCAGGCCCCGTCACGCTAAAACATCCCAGAAAATAATGAAAATGTTTTAAATCCAAAACATGTCTAAAAAGGTTACTGAAATTCCTTGATTGCATGTTAACAGTTTTTATGCTAGCATGCTAGCAGGCTGAGTAATAGCAATTTAAAGTAGCCAACCGTCAGGCCCCGTCACATCCCTGTGTGTCCTGGCTGTGACACGGCCTTGCAAATGAATGGCATTCTTCTTTTTTATTGCCTTCATTGCATATAATATGTATTTAACGCATGCCATTGTAAAACATTATCTGAATAAATAGACATTACACTGTAAATTTGAAGCTTTTTATGCTCATCGACAATTTTTTTACATTTTATACCTCTTTTAGCTAGGCCTATATAGATGTATAGATATAATTGTCATCTATATTAGCTTTGAGTAATGATGACTGTAATTATTCCAATTCATACAGGTGGCAGTTAGATGGCTCCAGTTAGTGCAGCTGAGAGACGAAGGCAATGTCGTGAACGACTAAATGCAGACCCTGAGAGGAAGGAAAAACATCTTCAAAAAGAACGGGAGAGATGGAGGCAGAGAAAGGAAAGAAGGAAAAATATTAATGAGTTCAATGAGTGAGACCAAAAACATAGGTGCAAATTATGGAGAGAGCAACAGAAAAAATCTGGGCTTAAGAGAAAGGCCGCAGTTCCAGGGCCAGGGCCTTCAAGGTTAGAAAGGGCTACCCTCACAGTATCACTTCATATTACAGCTTGGTGATACCATGGTAATATCCACATTATTACCTAGGAAATTACATGCAATTTCCGCTATTACCATGTAATTTCCTAAGTAATAATGTAGATATTACTATAGTATAACCCTGTTGTTACTGAGCCGTAATATGATGTGGCACCACAGTTACTTTACATTGTGCTATTCAGTTAAATGTCTATTGATTACATTTGCTGTATCATAGTAAAATGTACTTTATATATTATGAAGTTATATTTCCATAGAACTACACAGTAATTGAATAGTGTAACTTTTTAATGACTGTTAAATGGTTATGTGACAGTAACTTTACCAGTCTAATATTACATTAACATTAAGATTATAATAATAATTTAAAATAGGAATGCTTACCAAAACTTAAAACACAAAACATAACTTTTTCTGCATCAAAGAAATCCATAAAGTCAGTCCTGTCACAGCACCTTCAGCCCTGTCATGCCAATGTCAGTCCTGTCACACAGGAAATTATTATATAAAAATGTACTATTTGAGGAAATATTTATGAATTAATCTCTTTAACTGTGTAGATGAAGGTGGGGGTAAATATACACTGCTATGTTTTTGTAAAAATCTCCTATGCAAAGGTAGTTTTTTTACAACTATATGAGTGCCTGGTGGTTATTCTGTGATTTTTGTGTACTACAGTTGACCGAAAAGTTGCTTATATTTCTTATAGGAATTACAAAACCATGTTAAATACAATCAGGGACATGTGACCAATAAGAAAATGCTATTTGTATCAAAGAAATTTATTAGGTAAACATTCTAACATATACAAATTTGTCCGTGACAGGGCCTGACATTTTAGGGGTGAAATGTGTATAAAAATGTATTTTATTCAATAATAAAAAACATGCTGAGATGGTAAGATATGTGTTTCTCATAGTTTAACATGTCCTCCATATGACTCAACGTTCAGATTTAATAAGAAAATTTTTCCCAAGATTTTTACAAGTGGAAATGTATGTTTCTGGTAGAATGTCCCAACAGCAACAATAGTAATAGTAACAATATCAATAACACCCAGCAAACATTGGTCCGACCGACGGCAACGTCGTGTCCCTGGTCAAAAATCGCCGCGGTAGGGCGACATAAATATGTAAAAATATGTAATACAGAACATTTCCTAAAAATGCATTCAGATACGTTTGTACATGTCTATAGTTCTCTGGCGTTGCATAAATGTTACTTTGACTTTTAGCTACGTGTAGTTCAATATATACCCTGTTGCGATTCAGTTGTGAGACGACGTCCAGTAGGTGACGTCTTTTACACGTGCATTTATAGTCCATCATGACCCTCTATGAAATCCTTATGAAATATGTCAAAATCAGTTGTGCTTACACCTTGGTTAATACTGCAAAAAATAATTTAAGTGCCCCATGTAGTTTTTAAGAGGTTGTGAACAGACGTCCACTGACGTCCTTTACACATCTAGTAAGCACCCATACAAAAAAATAAAAATAAAAAAAAACAAAAGCACGGAAATCTTTATAAAAAACACGACCATGTGTATTTACATCTTGATTAATGTCAAATTATATTCACAAAGTTCCCTGTGTGGTTAAGTAATTGTGAAGCCACTGCATTTTAGTCATTCGACCCGTTTTCCGTACATTGTACATATATTTATATATACATTTATAAATATATAAAAGAGACTGAAAACAAGAAATCAAACATAATTTCAGTGTAAGCAATGAATGACAGTCATTACTTGTCACAAAAACTGTGGATATGGATAGGGACATAGTTCAGAGAACTTTTTACATAAGTGGTTGTGAAATATATATAAATGTACAATACATATATATATATATATACACACACACACTATATTGCCAAAAGTATTGGGTCGCCCCCTTCTAATGAACAGGTTCGACTACTTTAGTAATTTCTATGAGTACAAATCTTAATGTTGAAGCATATAATGATATTCTAGGAAATTGTGTGCTTCTAATATTATTGCAACAGAAGGGACTGAACACAGGTGGTAAGTTAAAATGGTACATAGCTTTATTGCACAGATGAGTCAACTGGAGTGAATGGCAGGAAGGATGAACGGGTGAGTATGACAGTCTTTGGATATCTTGAATCACGGAGCAGAATGATTAACAGAATGTCTTGTCTTACAGGAATGAAGGAGAGCAGATGACACGTAGATGAGGCACACACACCAGGACGCTGGAGACAAAGGGAGCCAGGAGAAACAGACGACTGCGGAGGAACACAGGAGGTGAGTAACGCACAGGTAAGTAACTTAGAGATCTGTACTGAGACAGTAAGTCCACTTCGAACATACGTATGAGACCGGACCAGTGTGCAGACTGAGGTCTGTGCCTTTATACTGGTGCTTAATTAGGTGATTAAATAAGTGACAGGTGCAGGTGCTCAGAACACAGGTGATCGTGGTGATTAGGTGACGATGGAGCCTGGCCGTCCTGGCCGTTCTGTGACAGTACCTCCCCCTCCCGGAAGGCGCGTCCCATGCCATAACAATACCACCAGGGAGGGGGGGGGTGGGCGCCCTGGATGCTGGATGCTCCCTTTTCGGGAGGCCATGGCGGATGAACCATAGTGACCCTGACCAACGTCCCGAGCATGGCCACTATGGCTACCAGGATCACGGGTATATAGCCCCCCCAAATTTTCTTGGGGAAGTTCCCCTCTGGGAGCCATTCAGGAGAAACGGGCTCTGTGGGGCGCTCTGGAGGCGCAGTTACAGGAGGGCGCTCTGGAGGAGCGGGCTCTTGGGGGCGCTCTGGAGGCGCGGAGCTGGACGGAACCAGCGGAGACGAAGGAGAGCTGGACGGGACCAGCGGAGGCGCAGGAGAGCTGGACGGGACCAGCGGATACGAAGGAGGGCACTTGAGAGGAGCAGGCACTGGAGGGTACTTGCGGGGAGCAGGCACTGGAGGGCACTTGCGAGGAGCAGGCACTTGGAGGCGCTCGGGCAGCACGGACTCTTGGGGGCGCTTGGGCAGCGCCGATTCCTGGGGAGGTTCGGTCAGCATTGGCACAAGAGGGACTGGCCCTGGAGAAGCGGGCACTGGAGAGACTGGCCCTGGAGAAGCGGGCACTGGGGAATGCTGACGAGGAGCGGGCACAGGAGTCCATGACATCCCCTCGTATACTACTAATACCCCCAAAGGCACGCGAGTGTCCGTTTGCAGCCTTGCCATACTCTCTGCTGGCAGGCTTGTCTTGGGAGCCGCGGATGGCGGCATCAATATCCCGCGAACGGCGGGCTTGGTTAAGCCGCGGGCGGCGGCGACGATCTCCCGTGAATGGCAGGCCTGGGTGAGCCGCAGGCGGCGGCGATGATCTCCCGTGAACAGCGGGTCTGGGGGAGCCATGTACGGCGGCGACGATCTTCCGTGGACGGTGGGTCAGGATGAGCCGCAGACGGCGGCGACAATTTTCAACGAACGGCGGGTCTGGATAAGCCACAGACTTCATATTTCGGTTTTTGGTCCGGTCTTCTGTAACAGAAGGGACTGAACACAGATGGTAAGTTAAAATGGTAAATAGCTTTATTGCACAGATGAGTCAACTGGAGTGAATGGCAGGAAGGATGAACGGGTGAGTATGACAGTCTTTGGATATCCTCTTGAATCACGGAGCAGAATGATTAACAGAATGTCTTATCTTACAGGAATGAAGGAGAGCAGATGACACATAGATGAGGCACACACACCAGGACGCTGGAGACAAAGGGAGCCAGGAGAAACAGACGACTGCGGAGGAACACAGGAGGTGAGTAACACACAGGTAAGTAACTTAGAGATCTGTACTGAGACAGTGAGTCCACTTCGAACATACATACGAGACCGGACCAATGTGCAGACTGAGGTGTGTGCCTTTATACTGGTGCTTAATTAGGTGATTAAATGAGTGACAGGTGCAGGTGCTCAGAACACAGGGGATCGTGATCGTGGTGATTAGGTGACGATGGAGCCTGGCCGTCCTGGCCGTTCTGTGACAATTATAGCAACAGTTTGGACAGGACCCTTTTCTATTCTAACATGACAATGCCTCTGTGTATAAGGCAAGGTTCAAAAAGAAAATTATTGATTCAGTCAGTGTGGAAGAACTTGACTGGTCTGCATAAAACCAAGTCCTAATCCCAGTTTAACACCTCTGGTGTTACTGTAAATGCAGACCTTGAGCCAAAAACTCATCACCAAACACCAATGACTTGTACATACACTATATAGACAAAAGTACTTGGACACCCCCTTCTTTAGAACAGAAAAATGCACTTCCAAATCTGTGGCAATAACAATGGGAACATAATTCATGTATTTAAAAATTGTGTTTCCATCTCTGTTTCAACAGTTTTGGAAGTGTCTAAAATGACTGTACCCATATGTACAAGTCATTGGTGTTTGTCATATAACACATAATTAAAAAGACATATATCTCACATATATTAATATGGAGGCTATCCTGGCTTCGGGATGCGGCCAGGCAGAGGCATTCCCAAAGCGTTTCCGACACAGCGCGAGTTCCTGAAGGGAAACAAATTTTTATAAACCAGAACTGCTTGGTTGAATATATGTGCACACCTTTTTATAATATGGGATTAAACTGTGTTTGGAATTAACCAACCCCTTTGAAACTCTAATTGAAAAATAATTAGAATGCTCCAGTCAAACTTTAAGTCACAAATGTCAAACTCAGTTCCTGAAGGGTTTAGATTCAACCCTAATTAAACACATCTGATCCAGCTAATCAAGTCCTTCAGGCTTATTTGAAAACTACATGGTTTGTGTGTTGTAGCAGGGTTGGAACTAAACTCTGCAGGGCTGCGGCCCTCCAGGAACTAAGTTTGACACCCTTGATTTAAGTGATGCTGATTAACCCTGAATTAAAATCTCCATAATGGTTTTTATAACCTAATGGTTACAGAGTCAGACTTGTAACCCAAAGGTTGCGGGTTCGATTCTCACTACCAGCAGGAATTGCAAGCGGGGGAAGTGAATGAAAAGCACTCTCTTCCACCTTCAGTATCCATGACTGAGGTTTAGTTTAGTTTAGTTTAAAACAGCATAGAGGCTGACCAAAGTGCTGTACATGAGTAAAATAAGTCTAATATAAAAATCCAAAATAAAAGTACTCAGTATAAACATGGGCACACACCAAATATGAAACAGAATACAGAAATAAAAATCAACAATTAACACATGTTGAAGGCTAAGGAAAACAAATGAGTTTTAAGGAGAGATTTGAAAACTGATAGAGGGGGCCATTCAAAGTTGTACAGGCAAACTATTCCACAATCGAGGGCCCACCACCGAAAAGGCTCGATCTCGTCTGTGTTTCAGCATCAAGCAAAGGATTGTCAATAAATTAATGTTGCCAGATCTTAAATTTCTAGGAGGGTTATAAGGACACAGTAAATCAGACAGGTATTTTGGAGCAAGATTATATACACATTTATACACAAAAGAATTTTAAAATCAATCCTGAAGTGGACTGGGAGCTAATGGAGGGCTCGCAAAATGGGGGTGGCATGGTCATATTTGCGACCATTTTTGAGAAATTTAGAGGTTCCTTTGAGCAAGGCATCTAACCCCCAGTTGCTCCCCTGGCCCCCGGGCACTTTTTCACTTTACGCAACCCAGACTCATGAAATTATGTGCCTCTATATACATTTCTGCAGCACCATACCTTACTCTATGTTTCGCGGCAGTTTCAAAGTGAAATGTCCAGATAGTGCTTCTAAAACATACATTCAATACTTGACTGTGGCATGTTTTTATTACATTGGTACAGGCACATATTGCTGCATTTTTATTATGCTGCTTGAGGTACATATTTCAGCTGTTCAGAATTCAAATATCTGAGCAGTGTCGCTAAAGTGTAATGCTCTGTCATGCTGAAAATATCCCCTACACCAAACCCAATCCTATCCAATAGTGTTAACAAATGCAAAAAGTGATATTATAAAAAAAAAAAAAAAAAAAAAACACATTTGTTGATGCAGTCATTTTAACTTCCTTATGCAGATTTGAGCTGTTTTGTCGAACCATAGTTTCACGGGATTCGTACTGGAGTTCTTCATCACTCAAGTGCAACGCCGTATCGCATGAGCTACCAAACATGCATATGCATGCATATGAAGCTGTATATATGACGACAACGTTATCGTATCAGTTTTCAAATCCCGCAGGATGTTAAAATTGTTTTGAAGTCATAACATAATACTCTGCAAGTAACGGTGTTAAAATTAACCTTATTAATGAAAACTCTGTACCTATAAATCATACTTTGTGTGAAAAGAAATAAAACTTGTCTGACTTTTACTGCCTCTAGAGTTGATTTCAACTGGAAACTGCAGTGATTCATAAATACAGGTACATAATTACGGTGTTGCAGAAATATTGTTATGGGAACGACGAGGCGTGAGACGTGCGGATCCATTTGCGAGGCTTTATTCAAAAACATGGTCATAATACAGGCAGGGTCAATAAACAGTAAACAGGTATGGCAGGGGCAAGACACAGAGCAATCCGTAGAGCAAGCGTGGGTCGACGATCAGCAAACAATATCCAACAAGGGCTAGGCAGAGAGATAATCCAGGTACACGAGCAATAATCCAAGAGAGGTGCAAACAGAGTCCGAATGGCAAGGCAAAGGGTAAATCCAGGAAACACGGGCAAGAATCAAAACACTAGGAAACACAAGGCAAGACTAAGATAACTGAAAGGGCTCTGTAATGTAGCTATCGCTTGGAGAGTGATATACACTATACAATACTCGGCGATATGACTGAGAAAGTCCATGGTTTAAGTAAGCTGAGTAATCAGTGCAATCAGCTGTGTGATCAGTGTAATCAGCTGTGTGTCGTCAGTGCAATGGATTATGGGAACTGTAGTCCGTGGGTGACAAGCAACAGTGTGGTGCAAGAGTCCATGTGGTGAACGAGCGACCTCTGGTGGTGAGTTGACGGAAGTGCATGGCCAGGATTCATGACAAATATATATAGAGGAACGTATTTCCAATGAGCCTAGGTTGACTTTACAGCTGAATCCACAGACTTCAAAGGAGAAGGGTACAAAAGTATTTCCAAAACATGAGATGTGCCATGGAATACCTTAAATGCCAACTATTTGGCGAAATGTTTTATGGTCTGATAAAACTAGTGAAATTCAGAATTGAACTTTTGAATAGTAAAATATATATTTGGCACAAAAACAAGACTGCTTATCACCCAAACAACTCACGATGAAGCATGGTGGAGTAATCAAGATAGAAGGAATCATGGATAGTGCCAAATACCAGATCATTTTGGCACAAAACCTGTAGGTCCCCATTAAAAATATGAAGATAAGGAGGAATTTTCAGCATTTCATCGTTGAGATAATAATCTCGAACACAAATCTAAGTCAAAAAAGGAATGGCTTCAAATGAAAAAAAAGAAGGCTTTTATAAAGGCCCATTCAGAGCCCAGACCTAAATCCAACCGAAAAACCTTGTGGAATCCCAGAGGAAAGCAAAATCAAAGGTGAGATCTCTTTAACATCTCAAATATTTCACTTAGACAGCAATGAGATTAATTTAAGATTGAATAGAGAATTTTAGCTTGAGTCTCCTGCTTCTAACACTTGTCTCCTGAGACAAAAACTCTAACACTCTCACGATGGTCTTCTTTAAAGTTTTAGAAGAGACCTCATCATCATCATACACTGTGCTCAGATTTTTCTCCTTAGTTGGAGACTCTGGATCTCTCACATTTGTCTCCTTTAAAGCTTTAGAAGAGATCTCAACAACATTAGACACTGCTCAGATTTTTCTCTTAAACTAAAGACTCTGGTGGTCTCATATTTGTCTCCTCCAATGTTTCAAACAACAACTCAACAACATCACATACCGTGCTCAGATTTTTCTTCTTAGCTAGAGACTCTGGATCTCTCACATTTGTCTCTTTTAAAACTTTAGAAGAGATCTCAAAAACACACACTGTGATCAGATTTTTCTCCTTATCTAGAGACTCTGGATCTCTCACGTGTCTCTTTTAAAGCTTTAGAAAAGATCTCAACAACATCACATAGAGACTTGATAGAGATTGCAGCAAGACAATAAAGAGATATTCTATGTTTCTTTCTCCACATTCTCTGTTTTGACTCTTTTTTTTTTCTCAAATATTTCTCAAGTCTCATTTGTGTCTACTTCTATTTCTCCTAAGGAATTTTAGGAGAAACATCTTAAATGCTGTTGATACTAAAATGAGAGATATAGGAGAATCTCATCTAAGTCTCCTGAGCTTAGGAAGACCAACCACAGGGCAATATTTTTTTTTTTCCTCAGGGATATAAATTAAAGCTGTGATCCTTTTGAGAACTTTTTTTTTTTGGTTAAAAATGATCCCAAATCAATTATTGAGCAAGTACACAACCAATCAGTGTTCGAAACTATCTCATTACCTGATTTACAATGGTAAGCTTGTAATGTTTTCTAATATGAGTGGTTTGGGTCGTTCGTCTTTGCGTCGTCTGTATACATAAGTGTGTGGATGCTGCAGGTGGCGGATCAATTGTTAATTAAACGGTGCACGATGGTGATGAAACACACATGTAAGTGACTGAAATTACATTCTATTCCAGTTTTAAATGTGCATCTGATTACATACGTAGGACTACACTGTACTTACAAAAGATTAGCATTTCCAAGAGAACAAGTTCTAAGAAACATTAAATTGCTTTTTGTGGTTAAAAGAACAGTTTCTTTCGATGAAAGTCGAATGGTATGACAATTAGACTATACAGAAATTGAAATATACAGATAATACACATTAAATACGGGTAGGATGCAATACTGATGTTATCGTTAACAATTTGAGAACAAAGTATAACAATAATAATAAAAAGCATGGTTTGACGTGATCTGGGCTAACTTTGTGATCATTAGATTTAATCACGGTAGTGCACACATACACCTCAAAACATTAGATTTATCTGCGCTGAGGAGCTGTGTCGATGCACAAGCCACGTAAAGAAGATAAATAACTGCAAATAACTGCAATTGCAGGTTTCAAACAGAGGCAAACATTTTCATTCTATTTCATGATTTCATGCTATCCTATGTCTTTTTTCTTGTTCCCTGATTACTGATTTACCATCATTTAGTAAAATTCATTGTTTACATCTTAAAAAGCTGCAATTGGACAATATCTTCAGGACAGAATTGAGAAGCACTTGCACTAAATGAATAACTCAGAACAGACTCAGAAAAGCTTTATTATAGGGAAACAGAATCACAAAACAGAAAAGAAAATTTCTTACATGTATATTTATGCTTTTCCCATAAGAAACCTTTTACTGTTGTTTTCTGGCTTGAGCAATATAATGTAACATTTTGGGACAAAGATACAAATCAAGAGTCCAAAACTAGATGCCAATATGGCAAAAATTTCCACAGCTACGCTGTACTTCCCCGGCGAGCTGACATATGCTGGCACAAATGCAATCCACACAGCAGAGAAGATCAGCATGCTGAAAGTAATGAATTTTGCCTCGTTAAAATTATCTGGAAGTTTACGGGCAAAGAAAGCCAGCAGGAAACAGACAGCAGCCAGAAAGCCAATGTAGCCCAGTACACAGGCGAATCCCACAACTGACCCAACTGTGCACTCAAGGATGACCTTTGACCCTTGGATTCCAAAGTTACGGTGAGGTGAAGGTGGACTTACAGAGAGCCAAATGGCACAGATAACCACCTGAACACTGGTAAAGACCAGAACACTTCCTCTCTGCTGGCCTGGTCCAAACCATTTGATAAGAGCTAAGGATCCAGGTCTAGTGGAGTGAAATGCAACTAGAACCACAATTGTCTTGACCAGAATACAGGAGATGCACATGACAAAACTGATCCCAAACGCAGCCTGTTGAATCCTACATGACCAGAGAGACGGCTGGCCTACAAACACCAGCGAGCACAAGAAGCAGAGTTTGAGAGACAGAAGGAGCAGGAAGCTGAGCTCTGAGTTGTTGGCTTTAACTATTGGAGTGCTCTTATGGTACAGGAAAATCACAGCCACTGTAGCTGTGATGATGGTACCCGAAACAGCAACGCTTATCAGCGTGATGCCCATTGTTTCTCTAACAGAGAGGAACTCAGTCTCACGGGGCACACATTCATTTCTGAAACTATTAGACCAGAACTCTTGGGGACAGCGATAACATTTTATTGAGCCTAGGGAAAAAAATAAAAAGAGGAACATTAAAGATCTATGGTATTTAGTGACTTTTAAATTAGTGTTAGAGAACTTTAATGACCTGTACTGTTACTGATTTCCCCCTCTGTACAGGGCAGGCAGTCAAAACAACACACTGGCAGACCCTTCTTAATGGCTTTACGTGTCCCAGGGGGACACTCAGAAGTGCACACGGACACAGGCATCTGGGAACACATATTACACAATATATTACCCCTTTTTTTTAAATGTAATTGTTTCGATTTATATTAGAAGCCCGTCTCACCTTCCCAGAGTCTCCAGGCCATGAAATGGCTGACTCATTAATAATGAGCTGGTTCCCATCCACTCGTCCAATGGAAACATACTGGAGCGAACCATCAGGAGCTCTCTGCCAGTTCACCAGGTTATAGACAGGTGGGATGCTGCCGTCCTGGAAATAAAACTCCTCTCCTAACTGAGTGGTGAAATGAACTTGTCCAATGTGCTGTAAAAGCTGAACATGTCAGGAAAAGAGAGAACATTTAAATACATACCTATACTTAAAATGAAGAATTTTAATGCAGATTCTTAAAACTAATACCAAATACTTAAACGTGAATAAATATGCCTTGATTGAAAAGTTTGCATACTTAGAGGAAGTGGCCACATATAAAACAAACACTCAAATTGTGTTCATTGGAATAACTAGGTAATTAATGTTCTGAATTAATATATGTTCTGTGCTGGCAATTTTTTACAGCTCATTCTTTAACAGTCCTTTTAACCTTATACATACACTGCTTTTAGACATAATCTGAATAAATGAAAAGAGTAGGAGATAATAAATTATGTAAATAAAATTACACTGAAAGAGTATGATTTTCAGTTGATTAAAATATTTCAACAAATATAAAACACGAAGATACTTTAAACATCAAATGTCTTGGAAAAACACTTCTTATTGTGAAATATCTTGTTTGAAAAGTGTGCTTGCTTTCTTTAAAATAAATGCCAGTTGGGTAGTTGTGTTAATATTTTGTTATCTGACACAATGACATTCATGCATTTTTAAATGTCTTTTTTGGACCACTACATAAATAAATATATATTAAAAAAAAAAAAAAAAGTCACATGAGATGCATACTTGTGCTGGAGTGATGTTGTCTGGAGAGGAGCACTTTGGTTTTATTTTAGGATCAGAGTTATTTTGCGGGGTGCACGCCAGCAGAGAATGAAGTGCATGAGCAACAGCATATACAGCTAAATAAATATTATACGTCACTGTCAGATGAGAAGTATCGGTAAATGGACTCTGAACCCCCTCCAGACTCTCTCTGCCACTGCATGGAGGCAGGGCTTTCTGAATAGCCTTGGAAGAGCTTATCGTAAGGCTACAGCCAAACGTTTTTTCCCACAAGGTCCTCAAGAATTCATCATCAGGGTAACGGGCAGGATGTAGATGCCGGAGATGCGCATCAAATTCAGGTATGGGCACGCTTCTTAAAGCTACACCCAGTGTTCCCTTAGTGATGGTGTAGAGCTGGGGATTGGCCAAAAGATAGGCGCTAGTGCTCCAGACCTCGCTGGCCAGGAACAGCCTGTCTGTCACGTTCCTACGGATCAATTCCAAAAGAAACACCTCTACATCCACATACCAAGAAAACATCAGGATCATGCGGGCAGAAGAGGCTTGGACTGTTGCGGCGGCACGGGCCACATCCTTGGCTATCTGCTCCCTGTAGAGTGTGTGAAAAAAGGCCAAGCAGATTCCTGTGCCCTTGATTTCCTCTTCAAACGCCTGCACAGCCCCGCGTCCATAATCATTATCGGCAACCACGGCTCCAACCCAGGTCCAGCCGAAGCGTTTGGCCATCTGTGCCATGGTGCGTGCCTGATAGGCATCACTGGGGACAGTGCGGAAGAAATTAGGGTACATTTGTCTGTTACCAAGACACGGGCAGCTGGCCAGGTAGCTGATCTGAAAGCATAATTCAACAATATTTGATAGAGCATGCATTTAAATATTATATTGCATATTCACAAATAGCCAAACATCAAACCTATCACTATTTTTTGGTGGGTAATATAACCTCACCACTGCGATCTGCAGGGGACTCAGGGTCCTGGACAGAAGAATGCTTTGAGTAGAAGAAGCATCTCCAATGATGACCTTGGCGGGTCTAGTGGTGCCGCAAGTTTTGTTTCCTCCACTGATCATTGACATAGCTGCCATCAGGCTGTAGGGGTAACGGGAACAGCTATCCATTATGTGATATCCCAGTTGGACCCCCGGCAACAGAGATGGGCTCCGGTTAATTTCTTCAACTGCAAATACAATCGCTTGAACCCATTGTTCAGAATGTTCCTGAAAACTGACATCAGACAAACAATTTCCAGTATATTTATTTATTTATTTATTTATTTATTTATCTATCTATCTATCTATCTATCTATCTATCTGGAGGACCACAAAGCTGAAGGAATAATGCAAATACATTAAGAAAAATAAATACACACATAATAAATAAATGATATAATCAGAAAGAAAAGGCACACACACACACACACACATATATATATATATATATATATATATATAATTCTGCAGAAACAACATAAATGGGCTAGTAATGTCTTAACATCTCTGTTTACCCAGGTGAAAAACAAGTACACTTCCATAATGTATTTAAAGTGCTCTATTTTCACGCACTAATTTTGTACTTAATATGCTAAAAATATTCTTTAGTACTTCTTAAGATACACTTAAGTTCATCTAAGTGTACTCAACTGTTCTATTTTGATACACCATGAATATGAACTAAAATGCACTTTTAACATTCTATCTTTGTATTTAAAAATGTATTTAGTTACCACTTGTAGTACACTTGAGTGTACTATGAAAGATGGGTTCAAGTGTGCTACAAGTGGTAACTAAATAATTTTTTTTAAATACAGAGATAGTATGTTAAAAGTGCATTTTAGTTCATATTCATGGTGTCTCAAAATAGCACAGTTGAGTACATTTAGATGATCTTAAGTTTATCTTAAGAGGTACTAAGGAATCATTTTTAGTATATTAAGTACAAATTAGTTCGCAAAAATAGAACACTTTAAGTACATTATGGAAGTGCACCTGTTTTTCACCTGGGTAGTTTAGTTTCTTACATAGCACATTATTCATTAATAATTAATAACATTAATAACATTAACATAATGTTCACTTATATTTCACATCATTAGCATGTTTTGTGTTAAAAAAGCCACTGAAATGTAACGTTATAAAAACGTGACTGCGGATAAATCTAAATTTAACTTGAGATCAAGATATTTTAAAATGAAAAAGCACATGGGTAAAAAGTATTTAAAATTATTTCAAATGATAAAGTACATGGGTAACACTTTATAAATAACCTGCTAGTGAATGCATTAACTAGCATTAACTAACAATGAGCAATAAATTACAACACATGGTTACAGTTTTATGAATCTTTGAAAATGTTAGTTAATTAAAAATACATCTGTTCATTGTTAATTCATGTTAGCTCAGGTTCATTAAATAATATTAAAAGATACAAGTTTTGATTTTCAAAATGTATTAGTACATGTTGAAATTAACATTAACTGTGATTAATTAATGCTTTAGAAGATTTTTTCTCTTGTTAGTTCATGTAAACTAATGCACTTAATTAAGGTTAACTAAGGAAGTTTATTTTAAGTGTTACCAGTATGTGTGTAAATGACTGAATACACATTCTGTGCAAGCATTCAATACATAATAATAATAATAATAATAATAATAATAATAATTTAATAAATAAAAAAACAAAAACTTGTATAAAACATAATTCTACAAACACATCAATAAACAAATAAACATAAATACATTGTGTTTAAATATGTTTGTAAATGTACATTTGTACATACAAGTAAAGGCACTTTTCATTAACAATCCTGTTAACCTTAAACATGAGCTAATGTTATGCATAACCCTAATAAAATACAATAACAAAAAAAAGAAAAGAAAAGAAAAAAAAATCTTTGTATTAAAAATCCTACACGTGCAGGGAAAATCTCAGAGAACAAATTCAGTACACATTTATAAAATATTTTTCTGCCAAACACATCAATACGCAGACTCCATGTACTTGACAGGTGTGGAGAGAGATGGGAAAGAGAATGAAAAAGGGCATATCACTTACCCTAAGCATGGCACTAATTCAGTTTTTCTGGTGAAGCTCAGGTCAGGAGTTGCAGCAAGGTTATGTACATTAATGAGAGCACTGATAATCACATCACCATCCTGGTAGAAACCATCACCGTCTAAGTTTTGTGAAGAATCCAAGTTCACACACTTCTCCTGTAGAGTCTCTTCTACCACAGAAATCCCCATCCCAGCCCCACACACTGAACACAATAAAAGCACCAGCACAGAAAGTGGGAGCAACGATAGGACTTGAACAGACATTGACAAAGTTTGGCGTTACCAGCTCTTCCTGCACCCTTGTGCGTCAGTGTAGGGCAAGAAGAGATATTTCTTTTGACCACAGTCCCAAAAGAGCAGTAGAAAAACAAGGGCCAGACAAAACAACATGGGGCCAAATTGCACCTCCTCTGAGTTACAGAATTAAAGACAATTATACAATCATTTTTGATGAGTTCACGGTTAGATAGAGCTGCACAGGGACATTCAGTTTTCTTGGAGTCGTGGGGCAGAGACACAGTTATCTTCAGACTTAAAACAACAAAGCCCCATCTGCGGGAAAGCCTGATCTTTACAAACTCTCACCTGAGTTTTCCTGACAAAAAAAAAGTCCTGTCTAACATCAGCATGAGGCTGTTTTTGCATTTGCTGTTACTCAGAGACTAACACTATCGTGGAATAGAGCAACCTAGTTTACAACTATTTGCAGCCTTAAAGGAATGGGCATTTGCATCTAGGAGGATTTTGCCAAGTAAGACATGTTCCTGGATCAACATCTTTTGTTGATCTTGGATCAACATTACTGTCCAAAAATATAGACAACTCAATCCCTACCCCGAAACCTAACCCTACCCAAAATTTATTCCTAAAATCAGTGTGAAATGATAGCTGATTAACAAGGGTGTAGAAGCACCTAACCCTGATAGTAATCCTAAAACAGATATTTCCTGAAAAGTTATCCCTCAATTCTGATTGGTTGATTGGAATGTTGTTCCAAGATCAACAAGGATGTTGAACCTGGAGCATGCTGTACTTGGTGAAATCACGTTCACCATAAATAAATGTGGGGCAATGCCAAAACAGAGAATAAAAGAATATAGAATAGAAATGAAAATTGGATATATAGTTATTAGACAGGTAGATAAGAGAAACCACACAAAAATATATTTTTCCTCATAGCAAACATTTCATAATTTTATTGCATTGGTAGGAAAATGCTTACACTCATCTTGGATGAGCAACAATAAAAAGAACAACAGACTAGATGCCTTTAAGCACAGAGGAGTTGAAAAAAAGCTTTGTTTTTGTCTCTTTAAAAAGAAAACTTAATATTTAGTCTAACAAATGTTTTTGCTCTCTGTATCAAAGCAATTATAAAAATAAAACTTTAACCATACAGCTTTAGAATATGAAGAAGAGTTTCAAACTTCTTTAAATTCATGACTAATAGAAAGCAAGCAAGTCAGAGCAAGCAGGTAAATGTGCTGTACTGCATTCAATACAACCGAATCATTCTGTGCAAACTCAGAGCACAGCATCTACAGGTCTGTGCATAGTCATGCTGAAAATGTTCACGTTCACATGCTAAAGAAAAAACATCACAGTAGTTAAAACGTAAATGAAAACCAATAGTGCTTTGACTGAGGATAAATTTACCAACATATGTACAAACTACACAGACATACAAATAACATAATATGCAGGAAGACTGAATAAAAAGAGAAGCCCCTTCATGACTTTGTTGTACTACATAGTTTAAGAAAAGAACAAATAGCTGACAACAACAAAAATGTCTGCAAGAAATAACAAAATCAGTTATTTACTGTTATTATTTTTTTAAACCTTGAGACAACACACATTTTGAACAATATTTTTTTTCAAGCATGACAGGGACCACATGTATATAAAATAATTAGTTAAATACAGCAGTAGAAGCACATGTAGGAGACCATGTTATATGCTATATGTACACAGTTCTGGAAGTGTCCTGCTACATGTAGTTGCAACTGTTACTAGGAAATACATGCAGAGTCAAAAACAGCAGGTGAGATGAAAGGTCAAAGCCTAAGTAGGAAGAAGACCTCAGGTTCTGATGAGTTGGAGAAGTCAGGAGGGAGTACAGAATCATCATTATAGTAGCGATCTCCGTATCCATAGCGTAGTGAGGTGCAGGCTCCTTCAGGCAAGCCTCGGGCCTCAGGACCCAGCTGGTCCAGGTAACCAGCGATATAGGAGCCTGTAGAATGCCTGTTCGGTGGAGGATTTTGGGAGGAGACAGGCTTATTACGGAGTACTACTTCCATGGCACCCTCAACAGGCCGGTGTTTGAAGGCCTCCTGCTGTTTCTCACGTGCATGACTGGCTATATGACGTACGCGACTCTGACTGCGGGACGACAGTCGCCTTGACAGAAATGGTGGAGGGTCTTCAGGATCATCGGCAGAGCTCTGAGAAACCAGAGGGAGCACTGAAAGGGGTTTCGGGATGGCTTGAGAACGAGTGGGGAGGGGGCGCACACAGTCTTCATGTTCCAACGTTACAAGCTTGCGAAGCTGCTCAGTTAAGGGATCAGTGGACTTTGGACGACCAGACAACCCACATATCCGTCTTTGGTCTGTCATTGCAGGAGTGACAAAACTTCGGCTGATTGACTTGTACTTGCTCTGAAAGTTACATGAAATGTCCTCAGAGGTCAGGTCTCCCAGGCTCTTGGACTTGGAAGAAGCT
Organism: Tor tambroides; assembly: GCA_021397915.2. NCBI lineage: Eukaryota > Metazoa > Chordata > Actinopteri > Cypriniformes > Cyprinidae > Tor > Tor tambroides. The sequence continues at coordinate 8,928 of JAFVLL020002520.1, read as the reverse complement.
GGAGAGAGCCCATTGTACATCTGAGGAGGAGGTACAGGAAAGGCCTGATTGTGCGAAGATGGCTGGGAATAAGAGTCTTGCGATTCAACTGAAATCATGTTGTAGTCTGATACAGGTGTGTACAAGTCCCTCTTTAACAAATTATGACAGCCTTGAGTCTTTGAAAGACATTCTGAGGACAAGGAGCTTTTGTGTAAATGCTCTGCCCTGCTGACCAAGCTGTTTTGGTCTCTTGTCTCCTGGTGCCTTCCCTCTGTGGCATCTATTCTGTGGTCACCAAGTGTAAATCTCCCGGAGTCATTATCACAGTTAAACTTCCTTCGCTGCGATTTGTTAGTAAGGTAGGTGCTAGAGTTCAGACTTTGGTGTGGAGATTGGTAGTGTCTGTGAAAGGGTGATATGTCTGTGGAGTATGAGTGAACAGGAGAGGGATTGTATGAGGGTTTGTGGAGATGGGTTGGTTCAAGTCTTTGTACATGATAGGGGGAGGTCTGGTTTAAGCTGTGAACACTTTTGAAATCGTGAAAAGGACTCAAAGGGGTCAGTGTGTTGTCTAAGGGATCCCCGTCTACATTGATCTCCACCTCCATCAGACTGCTGCTTGCAGAGTCTTGGCACAGCAAGAAGCGGTCTGAGGCTGTGCTATTGATCGAGGTTTCTCTGTATCCTCCAAATTCAAAGTTTCTGAAGGAACCAGAGGAATGGCATTGGCTGCTATAGTTTTGCTTTAGATTTCCACATGCAGACCATTCTAAAGGCATCTTTTTGGGTGAGGATCCCTTGCTGACCACAGGTGTACCAACCAAGTCATTGCGAAAGTTGTTTTGACAAAGGCTGTTTGTTGGTACAGGAGAAAGCACCTCCTCATCCAAGATGGTAAAGACTGCAGGTTCAGTCGTTTCAGGACTAGATGGTCTTTCGGTTAGCTCTGAGGTTGCACACGCAGATTTTTGGATAACTTTTAGTGGAGTGTTGGAAAGCTCATTTTTGAGACAAGGAAGGTCAGATGGAGGAAGAGAATTTTTCATGGGTTGTGAGTTGGATGGAATTAGGGAGCTCTGCTCAGCAGTGAGCTCAAATTGGCCAATCAGAGCAGATATGGACCCACAAGTGTCATACTCGTTCTCTAGTGAGACAGCGTCAATAAGGCAAGAGAGAGCACTGTCCTGGAGAGACACTTGACTCTTCTGGTCTGGCAGAGTCATTCTAGGAGGGTGCGATTTGGTGATAGTTCCTGAAGATGAGGAAGAAGAGGAAGTCGAGGAGTACGTGGCTGCCTTGGGTGTCAGAATGTTCATTTTAGTGGCTTCCAACTGGCTTAATTCTCTATGACTTACTTCACTCCGTGAGCTACTGCCACCATTACATTGATCTGTAGGACCTGACAAGTGGTCTGCTGGCCCTTTGGAAGAACATAATTTATCAGCTTCGGTCTGGGTGAGACCACCTCTTGAGTGTTCTTGGTGAGGATTACCCAGACTTTCCCTACTGCCCTCAATGACCAGGTAAGGAGTTTCTTTTGTATCTTTGGGCTCAATGTTACAGTCTTGAATGTGGTCAGCTGAAAGCGCACGGACATCGGGTTCTTTGAAGGCAGAAGTTTCAAAGAGGAGATCCACTGAGATAGATCTGGGTTTCTTATTGTGATAGGAATCTGCGGAAGACATTTTACATGAGATGATTATTAGTAAAAAAAAAAACAAAAAACACCCTCACTGACTTTCAAACACCAAAATCCAACACACGCCACTCTAAACACAGGACGAATGGAATGTACCACCAAGTACGACTGTGAGTTTGATAATGGCACTGTGTAGGTGCATGGGGGACATCCAGGTATTTGTTGAACATCCAGATTTGTTGCTCTTTTTTCTATATATCTATATATATATATATATATATATATATATATATATATTTTTTTTTTTTTTTTAAAAGATGAATTATTTTTTTAATGAAACAAAACAAAAGTTGTTCAAAAACATTGGTGCAATGGCTTAAAACTGGAATGTTTTAGGTGAGTCAACCCGAGTATGGCTTGTGGATTACCTTCAGAGGTTTCCTAGTCAGTTTTCTACTATAGAGAAGCACAACAGTAAAGACAGAACAAGACAAAGGCAAGTTAAGGTATTAAAGAAAGAAAAGCCTGCATGTCTGAATACTTCAAAGGGACCAGTAGAGGAACTAAATATAATACTTAAAGGGATAGTTCACCCAAATATCTTTTTACTTTTTCAAAATATCTTATCTTTTTTATGTACCGCACAGGAATGAAAGTCATACAGGGTTGGAACAAGGCTGAGTAAGAATTACAGAATTACAATTTTTGGTGAACTATCCCTTTAAAAGGACCGTGAAACAACAGAGAGCATGTGAAAGTGTGAAATACACAATGACATTATTAGTAGAAGTGAAACAATAGATAGTAAAAATTTGCATATCCTTTCTTCTCTGAGAGAATAACAGAAGCCAAGGAAAAAAAACTGTTTCTTATCATAAAACTGCTGCGTTAATGTCATTTGGTTTTGACTGAAACTAAAGAAGAAGCAACTGTCAACATCCACTCTAATTATGCCTCATAGCTAGAGTCATAATATAAATTATTGCATAGTGTAACAGCTTTCATTCTGATTCAGTATGACACAGGCCCAAAAGGGACATCATGGGAATTATTTAAGGAACTGACCAATGACTGTGTCAGCTCCAGGATCAGGGCCCTCTCGATCTGGAGTGGACAGGCTGAGGTGACTATGTAGGAGCTTATCCAGGGGCATGGATGCTGGGCGGTGTTGGAGGGCTTTTCTGTTCCCTGCTCTCCTCTCTACACAAGTGGTTTGAGAGTCCCCAGTGCTGTGCTTTCTGTCACTTGTAGCTTCAGTCAGTGGCATCTTTGTCTTTTTCCGGCCCTTTGCAGGGGCACTGGCAGTCCTCCGAAGGAGGTGGTCTGTTATGGATCGCTTACGAGGTGGAACTCCAATATGTGTGTCCACTGAGGACTTGGAACTTTTATTAAATAAGCCTCTAAACCCTCGCAGCTGACGACCCTGAGAAAGAGACAGGGATAGAGAGAGAATTCAGCAGGTGATATTTACTTAAGCCATTTAACCTTCTGGGACCAAGCAAAAAGTGTTATGTTATGAGAATGATAAATGCTGCTTAATTTTTACTTCCTAATGTGACACAATGAAAATATGTGTTCCCAACCTACATGTATCTATTTTTTTGTTAGTTTGTTTTTGTTTTTTGTATTGTCTTGTTTTGTCTACAGATAACAAGACATATGTAACACATGATTTACATTTTTTCTTGTAGAACAAATTGATATATTTCTTAAAATAACTATAATTATTATTTCATGTTTATTTACAAAGTTGATCCTATACAAATAAATACATAACTATTTGTATTTTCTATTTCTGTAAAATCAAGATGAGGAACAGGAAGGCATATGATATTCTAAAAATCCCAGGATGTCTTCTATACGATGAACCACATTTACGTATGTGATGTCAGAGAAATTAACCAAAAGGTTTTGCTGGGTCCCAGGTTAAATAAAACTGTTCTCACAGACAAAAACGCATACATCCAAAGTCACATGTTCATTTCAAACAGTCAACTTCAACATAATCTCACAATGACAAACTTTGTACAGACCACAAACAATTGTACAAACAATTGCATTACTGACTAAATCCAACAGGTGGCAGCATATTGGTTTGTAACATTAATGATTCATTCAACCATCTTTCATCTTTCCAGCCTTCAAAATTCAACACTTTTTACAAGAAGAAATAAATCCAGCTTTAAAACCAAGGACAGAACTGATCAAAACAGAACTACTTACAAAACAAAAACAGATGGACAAAATGAACATTAAAAGGCATGTCCATACAACCGCACATTTACAACAGCTTAGTGTTCACTGAGCAAGAACAAGATGTCACATTGACACATTAGAAGACGCTCATGCAGTATCATGCAGCACACTACATAGCCAGGGTACCTTATTAGCTCCTAGCAAGTGCATTATGGTATAACTTGGGTTGAGGACTAAAGGACTCCACTGGAAAGTAAAAAGGTTGGAGGAACTTCAATAAAATGTCAACGGGGGGAAATATCAATAAAGGCATTTTGCTATTTCAGATCCGTTTTTCTGGTTTGAGATGGAAATGAGAAACAAATGTCACAGTCACATGTGTCTGGTCACACTGCAGTAGAAATGGACAGAAACGACAGCTTGCATAACAGATTGTTATGCTAACCAGCTGAGCTTTTTAACACCTTTTTTAATTCAATCAAAACGCCACAGTTCCTGGAAAATGTCGCTTTAGTAATGAACAGGAACTTGTCTAATTACTATATGTATGAAGAAACAGAGAGCAGAATTTAAATTGGTAACATGCCCATTGGAAATGGCTGTGGATCTTTATCAGACTGATTAGGTACAGCTGTCTGTGTAGTTATAAGCTCACCTTCCCATAGATGTCATGCACTGTGATATTGACAAAAATGGAAGCCTCTGTCATTCCTTCCAAATAAACGTGTCTATATCCTGCAGGAGTGGGAAAGAGGAGGAATGATTGAAAATGGGATGGAAGAAAGGCATTTGCATTTGTGAGAACGTTCAGAGTGAATGCTACTGGGGAAAAAAAAAAAAACCAGGAAAACATGGTGTCATCATTAACTTTAGCACAGAAGCATGTCTTCAGTCGGTGAGACCGTGTGACTGTCTGTGTGAGGGAAGAGAAAGTTCAGCAGCAGACGTGTCCAAAGGCAGCACCTCAGGCCTCCATTACTCTAATGACATGCTTCACATGACACCAATCCGAGACACAGGGACCTGCTGCTATCACACTTTACATGCTATTTACTAATGACACTGAGTCCTTTAGCTCTTCATCTCAGTTTATCTCAGTCTCCTCATGGTCTTTTTTATCTTTTTAATCTGCTTATATCAGTTATTTAATCAGCTGATAATGTGACACTTAACATACAGTACATAGCTGTTTCTTAAACTACAGGCACTTTTATGTCCCCTTTTATGTGAGTTTATTACGCCAGTTTTGGAAATTTGTTACATGGAGGTTGAAAAAAAAAACATTATTATTATATAAAAAAGAATTCATGTATATAACTGAATTATATAATATACAATAATTCATAAAGTAAAGCAAACAAATAATTAAAGCATTATTTATAAAAATAACTAATTAAAATGTATATATTGATTTATATAAGGTACAATAATTATATTTTTACAAAAACCACAACCAACATGATTGTGATGATGATGAAAGGTAAATATCACTTGAGAACAGAAAATATTTGTGTATTATTTTCATTCAACTGCATTGACACAATCTGAAAATATTATGCAATTAATTATATTTTGTAATTCTAACATTATTTATTGATTCTGAAAAAATAGGTTGCATGATGGACATTTTTAGTGGACAAAATAAATACACTATTGTATTTGAAACTTGTGGAAACCATTTCATTTCAAATTGAATTGAACTGAATTTAAAGGTCCACATGTCCAAAAGTACCCACAGAATTTCTCATACCTGGCATGAGACTGCTGAAAGCTACAGTTCTCTGGCCCACAAAGTCTCGTCCAATGGGGTCATGATCCCAAACCAGGAAGCGTACTAGAGCCACCTCGGGCATGTGAAGTGTGAAAGACAGAGTCTCTTCCCACACAGGGTTAAATCCTGTATTAACACAAAAAGTTAACAAGGGTTAATGCCCCAAAAATGTATTTCTGTTCAAATAAGCTCAACAAATCCCCAGACACATGACAATGAAGCCGTACCATTATCATCCACAACCCTGGTTTGTTCTTTACAGCAGTCCACCGGAAGACCAATAATCTCCACCTCAACGAAGGGATCAATGATCTATGGGGGAAGTCCACAAGCATCAAAAATATTAACTGCATTTCAACTCTGAACCCGACTGGAAATGTACTCTTAGGCGACACCTGCTTACCTCACCACGGTCTCCCAGCATTGAATCTGGAGGTTTGGGCAGCTGCTGTCCACTAATGATTTTTATCACCAACTGTTTCTTTGGATTTGCAGGGAGCGGATCATCATTCAGTGGGCTGAAGGAGCCTGGAATAGATTTTCAGAGACCAACACAATACCTAGAGTAACTGAAGAATTACTTGGCACTTAAGTGTTAAGTAATTCATACAGTTAAGTTCTTAGTGACAGAGTGGTCTTATATTGTGATGTATCAGTATTTTCAGTGCATAAGTGTACCTTTACACATTGGGCCAGGTTTGAGCACATAGCCACTGCCTCCATTCACCATGAACTTGGCTCTGTTCAGCTGCATCATACGGCCATCAGTCTGGTAGTTTAAAGCCACTGTGGATTAAAAAAGAAAAATCTTCATTCTGTTTTTCCAAACCTTCATTGCATTGCTTTTTCAGTCCATTTTTTTTTCTTTCTTTCTTTCTTTCTTTCTTTCCTTCTGTCTTTCCATTCTTCCTTCGTTTATTCAGGATTTTGTTTTTTAACCAAATAATTCCATGTATTTATTCAGCCGTGTAAAGCTAAATAAACTGGATGGTTAACAAACTATGAGGTTTTATCATGGCCTGGTAAACATTTTATTCAATAAACAATCAGGGGGCAGAACTCAGCTGCGGCTCCACAAGTTCCAGTTTACTCTTGTTTATTGGACCCTTATGATGGCACAAACACACACACACACACACACACACACACACACACACACACACACACACACACACACACACACACACACACACACATCTGCTTTTGTGATGCTTCTGCATCCCCTTTTGCATCGTTTTCTGTCTTGGTCCTGGTTAATTTCTGATTTACTTTCTGTCTTCACCCTCTTTCTTCTTGTCTGTATGAGTCAACACTGCTTCTTTTCTGTTGGCTGCCTCATCATTCACACTACACTAATCATTCTTTTGAAACTGACCATCAGCAAGTTTAAGAAAAATGTGTATGTTTGTGTATACTGTATTTATTTTGTATCTAAATCTATCTATCTATCTATCTATCTATCTATCTATCTATCTATAAATCAGGCTATTAGAATGATTTTTGAAGGATCATGTGACACTAAAGACTGAAATAATAGTTACTGAAAATTCAGCTTTGCCATCAAAGGAATAAATTATATTTTAAAATGTACTACAGTAGAAAACAGTGTATTATTATTATTATTATTATTATTAATTATGCTTCACAATAGTACTTTTATTACTGTATTTTTCACTCAAAGTTTTATGCTGATAATATAATTTGTCATATTTTTTCATATAAATTAAATAAATGCAAAACTAATGCATTTTCACTCATAGGCTCTGATTTTTGCACCCCACTGTATGTGTGTTTGTGTATGTAAAAGCTTTGTCACTCTTTCATAGATAGTGCTTGTGTGTGCATGTGAAAAGTGCATATGTGCCTTTTCTTACATGACTATGCAAACTTGCACAAGTGGGTCAACCTGCCAATTTGTCTGCACAACCAAGACCCAGATGGTGTGCGAAGCAGGGAACATATGGCATTACAGAGGGGACTGCTAAAACACACAGCATGTGCACATACACTGACAAAGTAGGGTCAGAGGGTCAATTGGGTCATAGTTGCATTTGGCAATTTTGATTTTGTGGATCTAAATTTTTACACACCATATCAGTGAGTGAGCTTACAAAACTCACTGAAACTAATGTGAAATTGAACTGGACAAGTTTCTTTATGGATGGATCCTGAATATGCATTTAACAGAATGTTTGTTGCTTGGACAAGTGTACTCACTGTCATATAAGATAAATAATAAAATAAATGTTTATCACATTAATATTGATATTTCTTTTTTTGTAAGCATGCCGTGGTATACTGAACAGTAATGACTATTTGTCAATATATAAAGTGTGTGAATGAGGGAGACAATTCATTCTCTTTGAAAATATGCATTGGCAACAACAGAGATGAAGATTTTTGTATGTATGCATGTTGGTATCTATGTGAATTTCATGAGTGTCTGTTTTTTTGTGTTTGGACATCTGTGTGTCTGTCCTCACCTAGTTGGCATCCCACATTCCAGTATGTCTGTGGGTTAAAGTTACTGGAGTCGATCCGGTAGGCAGAGGGATAGATCCGAGAGAGCTGTCGTTGGTTGAAAGTCAAGAAGCGCTCAGATCGATGGTGCACCAGGTGCTGAGCTCTTGTCTCACTAAATGACAGAACATTATAGGGCGATCCTGAGAAAGAAGATGCAAGAAAGCCTGGGTTAGACGTATGTTCTTGAAACAACCTTTACAGGAAAGTGGAAATTGGTGGATTGACATCATTCACGGCATATTTTTATAGTGAAAGCTATTTTTTTAAACATCTATATTCCAAAGCCTTGACAACAGGGATCAGTAAAATCAGATATGGCAGAATAGAAACATTTCTCACCCTCATCTAAACACTCCTGAGAGACCACAGAGTTGGTGAGCACCACCAGATCTGATAGATCTCTACTCAACTTTATCGTTTTCCTTCTTCTTCCACCTCTACAAAGAGACACAGCAAAATATAGGCCGTTTGTGAAATGTCTGACTATTACAGTGTGTGCAGAATTATTAGGCAAGTTGATATTCTGGTCATATTTTTTTTCCTAGAACATTTTACCAATTCCAAACCACATGTAATAAATGTAAAGGAATTCTAGCTCTGGTTAAGCTTTTATTATGAATTTTTAGCTTTAGGGAATTCAAATATTAAAATTAGGGTTGATTTGATATGATTAATTGATATTAATCAAAACGTCCGATTTATACTTTATTAACAATCGTCCGGCGATTTGTTATATCAGTATATCTGTAACGATTTTGTTTATCTTATTCGGGGCCAACGAAAAGAACAAACCAAAATAGTACTTTATGTAAATTTA
>JAFVLL020002519.1:0-28868 GCA_021397915.2 Tor tambroides | reverse complement strand
AATAATAATCAATAAATCTTCTTCATTTAAGACATAAAAAATACAAAATCACATACATTTGCATAATTAGACCTATTACAACTAATGAATAATTACTAATAATTATATACATGATACCTGTGACAAATTCCCTTTGTGACAACAAGCCCCATGTCTCCATTACTTAAATGGGACTCTGAAGCATCTGCTGAACATTGTGATGACAGGCAAGCAAGAACCAGAGCCACTTCAGGATCAAATATAGCAAATGAGCAGAGGAGAGAGCGGACAACAATTCATCAGCCCTGTCTCTGTGCAAGTAAAGTTACTGGCTCAGTCTATTAAACAGATTTATGGAGAGTGTTGTCCCTTGTATTTTGAGATAACAGGCTGTCCTACATAACTGTTAGAAAAGATACGTCAGGGATTAGACTCATCCATCCTGCAGATTTTAGAAATGCTTTCTGTGGCAGGGAAATGTCAGAATCAGATTGATCCTGTGACCCTAACTGAGACAGAGGTGGGGGTGAAGCATGATAGACAGTGACTTCCTGTCTCTGTATGTCCCACTGAGGCATCTTGCTGTCTTCTTGTCAGAGCATGTGTGTCGTCTGTGCTTTGACCTTCATTCAAGGACAAGGTTGGATGTTGGAATTGGTATGGTTCATAGGGATAATATACAGTCAGACATCATTATTGCAAAATAAACCCTGTCAGGGTGATCATGACCCTAACAAACTTGAGGAGTCTTGAAAATGTGTTGAAATTTAACAATAAAACAACAACAGTAAAACCCACTAGCAAAATGTAAAATGTTATCTTTATCTTCACATTGTCATATAAACAAATACCCAATAACTATACTGATTTGAATCTCACGATTACAGTAGCAATCTGTGTGTGTGTGTGTGTGTGTGTGTGTGTGTGTGTGTGTGTGTGTGTGTGTGTGTGTGTGTGTGTGTGTGTGTGTGTGTGTGTGATTCACTATAAAGAATCAACTCATTTGATTTGTTTGTTTATGATTCAAAATGTACTGAATGTACTGCACTACTTTACCATTGTATTTAAAAGGGAAATCGGATGCCCATTTTTCACAAGTTGGTATGATTCTTTAGGTTCCTAATGAAAAGTCTGCAACAGACTTTGGTTAAAATTTCTTAACGGTCATGTAATTCAACACCCTTTTTACCTTGTCAAAAACAGCTCTGCTCACAGCAATCCTTTTCGGTGAATTGCTCTTTAAATGATAATGAGCTACTGTTCACCTCGCCCCTACTGTTTTTTGTGTTTTCGGTGGCGCATTACCATCAAAAACAAAACTAATCCACTGCGTCCTCAGTGGCTCTGATATCGGGAGAAAATGAGAACTCTTTTGTTCACTTTTACATCCAACTATAAAACACCTGCACTGCTTACGAGACGTTTCTCTCTACAGCTGCTCAAGCGTGGAGAAAATGGCAGATAGTGTACAACTGGCTGAGGGCGGAGATATTCTAATACGGGACAGTCCATCATTATGGGCGGGGCCTGTGCAGTATGACATCACACTGCTCGGAAAATCTAAATGGTTTGATAATTAAGGCTGTTTAGATTTTGTTGGATTTAAAAAAAAGGAGTGAATAGATTTTTATTATTGTAGGGTGGTTGTGTCCACACACTGCTAAGACACATTTATATTCAAAAGTTTGCATCTGATGTCCCCTTGTCTTAAAAGTAAAATTGCACTAGACTGATGTCTTTCATTGTTGCATGACAACATCTCAAACTTGACAAAAAAAATGTGCCGATCAAGTTAAAAGAAGTTCAACTTTTAAAAAACGCATCTCTAGACCTTGCATTTTTTTCCATTCCACTGCCCATGTCTCATCACTGCTGAAAAAAACAACAACAAAAAACAATAGAAACCATCCGAGAATTTGTAATGTTTTACTGGTTGTAATTGGAATTGTACTGGGTTTAATGCAAACGGTAATGGTCCCTGTTGGTCTCTGCTGATAATTTGTCACATTTTTATTGGTGGCTTGTTAGAACCAATAAATCCTAATGGAATATGTCCCAAAACACACTACAGGAAACCATTTTTTAATGGTTTTGACGGTTAATAGCCGATGGTTTGCAATGGTTTTTGTAGATGGTTTCTATTGTTTTTTTTCAGCAGGGATGTTTTTTAATGCAAAAACACATTTTGTGTAAATGGCCCTTGGTTGAACATTTTTGTGGTGAAAGGCAGAAAAAAGTTCTAGACAAGTTTTTTAAATGTTGAACTTCTGTTTGGCGCCACTGCTTTTCCATTGTTTTACTATGAAAGCATGGTTGATTAATGCAACCATTCTGTCTTTTGCAATGTTTTGCACATGACACAACATTCTAAAAATGTGACTCTCACATTAGACATTATTCCACCCTCAGATACACATTACAATAGGGAAGAAAAGATGATCACAACTTCCGTTTCATGTTGATTTTAACTTAAAACAAAAAACAAAAAAACATTTGGACCCACTTTATAGTGTCCTTAACTACTATGTACTTGCATTTAAATAAATAATTTGATACAATGCACTTATTGTCTACTTACATGTTTTTACATATTTTATAAGTTTTTATGTTGTACTTATATTTGAAAATACTGTACTGTAATTACATCTGTAATTTAGTTACATCTATAATTATACTGTTGACCCTACCTCTACACTTTAAACCTAACCAGACCACCAGACCACCAAACTTATACCTTACCCGTATCCCACCTCAATAGCAGCAAAAGTTTAACAATTCAACATGAACACAGTAAGTGCATTTCACATTTCTTTATTAAGTACATAGTATTTAAAGAGACCTAATATGAGTGGGACCAAACATTTTATACATTTTACTGTCTTATGTCTCACATTCTGTGTGAAGGGCCTCTAATCGATTAATTTGTTCTGTCATAACTCTACAATGGTTGTCTGCACTATTTAACAATGCTACAACACCATTGTTAAATCTACAATCTACTACCATACAGTCTAAAACACCATACACCAAATATTTTAGTATTTTAGTACAATATACAGTCTGCATTACATTCTTGTATGGCTGTAAATTCCTTACTTATATTAACATGAATGAGGTACTTCAATCTTGAATTGCTCTTGAAATCCCTTCCCTACAGAATTAACCCGTCTGTCAGGGGGCATGATTAATTGGATTTGTTTAAGGTTTTTTTTTATTATTATCAGACACACTAAATTAACATGTTAATTTGACAGGCCTTAAAACAAAAGAATACTTGATTTCAGTCCCTCTGTGTGGATAGGAATGTAAGGTGTAGGTGTGTGAGCAGAAAGACAAGGACGAGTGATTCAACCACAGTCAGAAATCTGATTACAGGACACAATATTCCACAAATACAAAGAGCCTCATGGCCACAGGCTTGTCAGTCTCACCACACACTCTATTCAGCTCCATCGCCTCTGATTCAGATTTCATCTAGATAACCCCCACACCACCCCCCTTTAATTCAAGATGTCATCAACAGGGTTTCCTGAAGCATTTTTCACCTTGAGACTGAAGAAGCAGTATGCGCCTATTGGCTTACATAAAATGTGCATTTGCACTTTCATTTTTGCATTTCATGACATTAGTCCATAGGGGGTCAGAAAGCCATTAAAATGTATACACCTCATTAATGTAAAAGGTTATGTGGCGGGCATTAGTTTATTGTGTGATTTCTGACAGTTATTTTTTTTCTCAGCTTAATTTGCTGTGCTTACACTATTGCAATCACAACCATGTCACCAATGACAACAGACCATTTAGAAGATGAGTCAAATATATCAGTAGCGAGACCTAAACAAGCTGATGATTAAGTGCAAACAGCATGAATATTACATACATATTGGATACTCCTAACATTACAAGATTAATTATGTGCTCTTTAAAGACCTTATGCTCAGAGAAACAAGTGCACAGCCATCTTTAGAATTGTGTCTTTGAGCTTCTGTTTTTGTGGTAGCTCTGTAGCATCACTGTTGAAGAGTAATTAGCTGGTGAAGTGGTTTTACTTATTGTAGAGTTAACAAAGTTATTATGTGCATTGTAATGTTAACAGCGGATATCATAACAAACGTCAGTAAACTGGAAAGATTTTAGGACGAGTGGTTCATTCATAAATTCATACGAATTACCTTAAAGGGTTACTCCACCCCAAAATGAAAATTTTGTCATTAATCACTTACCCCCATGTCGTTCCAAACCCGTAAAAGCTTTGTTCGTCTTCGGAACACAATTTAAGATATTTTGGGTGAAAACTGGGAGGCTTGTGACTGTCCCATTGACTGCCAAGTAAATAACACTGTCAAGGCCCAGAAAAGTATGAAAGACATCGTCAAAAACGATGTTACGTCAAAATTACGTCACTGTAATTTTACAAAGCTACGAGAATACCTTTTGTTCGCAAAGAAAACAAAAATAACGACTTTATTCAACAATTCGACTCCTCCACGTCACCATAGCGCCATTTTGGAGAGTATCCACTGGACGCAAACTGCGTACACTGTTCTGTGTCAGCTGGGTCACACGGATATGCTGTTTTCATTCAAATCAAAGCGTAAATAAACGTTGAAAACGTATCCGTGTGGCACAGCTGACACAGAACAGAATACGCTATTTGTGTCCAGTGGATACTCTCCAAAATGGCGCTACGCTGACGCGGAGACGAGTTGTTGAATAAAGTCGTTATTTTTGTTTTCTTTGTGTACAAAAAGCATTGTCGTAGCTTCGTAAAATTACGGTGACGTAATTTTGACGTAACATCATTTTTGACGATGTCTTTCATACTTCTCTGGGCAAAAGCAGTACAATAGAGTACAATACAATACAAACAAAAACAGAAGACAACGAAGACAACATTGAAAAGGGGTGGACCTACATGAGGTCTATAATAAGGGGCTGCTGATTGGTTGATGAATGCTAAGGTGTGCAATTGACACTTTGCAAAGATGCCCTTACTGTTGCTATATGTCCGACAAGCCATGCCATACATCCATGCCATATATCATGTTTTCACAAAGTAAAAAGCAAAGAGAAAACTGACAACACGCCGACAGACAAGACAGAGCAGGCTACCTCTGGTATGAAACAAAGTCTCAGCTTCAAGCTATTAATACAGTTTTGTGGTTCTTTAATGTGTAGTTGTGACAGATTGCTGTAGTGCCTCAAGCGGCATGTGAACCAGTCGTCTTTTTATATTTACTAGTTAAAGCACTAAATAAACATGAATGAACATCAGAAAGTATTTTTATTTCAACTGCGGAAAGACGTCAATACACACCATTTTTCAAGTTTAAGTCCACCGAATCTGCTCTGTCTGGTTTGTTTATTGGACAAAATGGCATTATTATTGGTAAGATCGCCTGTCAATTTTCAGGGTAAAGCACGGCTAAAGTATAGTTCCAGGCAGGTCTTGACCGCATTACATGTCCATATCACTTCGCCAATTATTTCAATTATTTCAAATGTCCTCATAGCCAACAACACCAAAAGAAGCAAAACCCACAAAGACACTGACCAAGCAAATAAATAAAGCAAAATAATAAGATAAAAACGTCAAATTATTTCCATATTTTTGCCACAAAATTACGTCTTATTTTGTAGGGAACGCTCATGCTCACTTTCTCCCACTCAAACGCACATACATACAGTACCGACATACACAGAGGGAAACATACATGCGCACAGAAATGTGTTGTCAGATTTGTTGTCAGCTGATCTCACAATTTTATCAGTTTAGCCACTTAAAAGCTACATGACATTTCTCACTAGCAAGGTAATAACAGCACTTTCTTGAAGCAAATGAACTTACAGTTTCACTATTAGTAGAGAAACTGCCGAACACTGTTGAGAGATGCACAATCTCTCTCTCTCTCTTTCTCTCTCCTTTTGGAATTAGCAAAGGAGGCATGGGATGAGATATGTAAGAAGTCCTAGACACAAGAGCATTGTACGGACAAAAACCTATCAAATGTTTTGAAATACAACATCTGAACAATGTCTGGAGGTGTGTATGTGGAATAATTGTATTGAATTGAATTTTTAAAAAATAATGCACACTCAAGGTGGTCATGAGGCCACGATACAAATGGATGGCTGGTCATCAATTATTCCAAATGTGTTGAAGAGATTTTCACATTCCCCTGAGATGTTCAATTGAAATAGCATACAAAATTATTTATTTCTGTACACAAATAAAACACCCTGTTCAACACAAGAGAATAACCTGAATCTATTATACAGACAATTTCTCAGGTTTTAATGAAATTATCTAATCTACCGTGATGGTTCATGATGGAGCTTCACATATAGTTGACAGTAATTTATGGCTTTATTCTTGCAATGGGAAGTTGGTGACTGGTCAATAGATGTAAATGTCAGATTTAATTGTTTGTTATTTGTTTATTTGATTTCAAGGTGATTGCAAAAAACTGATTTGATTTCAAGACAAATGTCTTGCAGACCAGTCATGTAGTTTATGAGACTGTCTTATTCAATCTCATCCCACCCAATGTAATCATGTTACCTAAACGCAGCCTAGCAACCATAAACACCTGGCAAATAGACCTCAACATGACCTGTGTTTAATTTCTTGCTTGGAATTTTTTTTTTTTTTTTCCTGTCTGGTTAGCTAGTATTTATCTGTAAGTATAAAAAGGTCCCTCCCTGAGAGAAGCATTCAAGCATGAAAAGTGCTGAGGGAAATCAATTAAGGAGGTCTAAAGGGGCCAGAGTGTTCAAGGTCTCCAGAGCTCACTAAAAAGGCGCTCCACCAACTCACTCACTCTGTTATAGCAGTCTGATGCACTTCTGCACAAAGATACAAGGACGTTTTCAAATGTTCAAAACTAATGAGCATAAAAGGCAAAAATGTAAGAATTTGTCATTGAAAGACTCCACAAACTTTACAAAACATTGTTTAATCAACCTCATGTTGTTTCCAATCATATATAACTTTCTTTTGTCTGTGGAACACACACAAAAAAAACTATTTTGAAAAAATGTCTCAGTCTTTCTTTTTATCAATACAGTGAAATCAATGGAACTAAAACTGTTTGGCTACCAACATTATCCAAAATATCTTTTGTGTTGTACAGTTTTAGAATGACATAATGACAAATAATGTGAAAATGTTCATTTTTGACTTATCTATCACTGTAATATTAGAATTACTTGTGTATTCTGTAAAAAAGGTCATGTTGCTTCCGGTTCAGCCCTTTTGCTTTATTTTATGGAGCTGTTTTATTCACAATGCCTATAACGGAGATAGCAAAGATGATCAAAAGCCATGTACATCACATTGATTGATATCTGAATTTTATTACTTTTTTTTCTTCTTCTCACAACTATACAAGTTAACTGATTGCCTTAAAAGTCAATAGATATTGCCATCAGTTCATACTGCTTTACATTTCTGACTAAGGAAAAGTTTTTAACTATACTTTAAATCAATTTCTAATAATATTTTTAATCAAAATATAACAAACTTTTTAAAATAGGAAACAAACTAGACAAACAAGTTATTATGATTTTATTTTATTTTATTTTAACCAAAATGTAAAATATACTGGTAACACTTTACAATAAGGCCCATTACTTAACATTAATTAATGCATTAACTAATAGTAACTAACAATAAGCAATACATTTGTTACACTGCAGTAATTTTTAATCATTTTATGATTTTAATCAAACTTTAGAAACTAGATAAACAAGTCAACCTCACTAATGTGATAGCACAATTATTGGCATAGTTATACAGTTAGCATACAACTCATGTATTCAACTCATTGAACTCCTGTGCCCAAACTTTTGGCCAGGCTTTTGGCCCATCTTAACTACTCAAAAAGCTTTATTATAAAGACTAAATTAGTTTTGAGTGTGAGCACCATGTCCTGCCAACTAGATCATCAGCAAACTTGCATTAATTAATATAAACTGTCATTGACCAGCATAGGAATTGATTCTGGTCTGAGCTGTTCTTTTCAACTGGGAAAACAACCTCAGTGATTTTGATAATGAGTTAGTATTTTTCTCATACACTAGGAAAAGTCATCATAAGCTGCAGGCATATTGACCTTTTATTCATGTAATTATCGGGACGAAAGGATGAACAGAATAAGTGCGGTGAGACAAAGTGCAGACAATTAATCCAAGATATTAAAAGCCCTGAAAGTCAAGCCACCAGCCGAGCCACTTGATCTGCTAATGTGCAGTCGAAGGACAGAGTGACATTTGTGCCACAGATAAAGCGTTTCCAACAGTTTCCAAGAACATGCATTAGCTATGAGGAAAAAGATGTGTGCTGTGTACAGCGTGCAACCTCAATAAATAGTTACAAATCTCTCTGTCTCTGTCTCTCTCTATCTCCATCTGTTCATCTGTGCATCTGTTTGTGTTCCCAACATAAATGCAGAGAGTAGACCTGGAGTGCTACCAGCCAATCACGAGGCTCCATGCCTCGACGGAGAACACGACCAGTCACATGGCTCAACAGACTAGAACAGAGAGAGAAAGGCAACCAGTCTGAGATAGAAACAGATAGAAAAGAGGCAAGATAGCATGACTGGGAGAGAAGGAACCAGACTGAAAGAGATTAAAAAGACAGTAAGTGGAAAGAAAAGAAAAAAAAACAGTCAGAAGTGATGGTTGTCGTGGCAACACCCACTGCCTGCAAAATGTGTTGTTTTATTCCCGAACTTACACCCACACAGATTTTACACTGTTTAGGCTTTATTCACCTTGCTAATATTCCGTGATGAATGGATGCTGGGATTTGATTTATTCAAAGAATGGATTTCCTTTTCTTCAAAAGAGGAGTGTTTACAATAGATAAGCACTAATGATTTGTCTGTGCAAGTATACACTCCAGTCATCAAGTCCGAATTACATTCAGATAATGCTGTTCTGTTTTATTTCCGTGTGTGTTTATGAATTGAACTTATCGGTTTGTTTGCTCAGGGTTCATTACGCTGACGTCAGCGGCGCTTGTAACAGGCCGTGTAATTGAATGCAAACAAATAAAATATATGATTTCCTCTTTACAATTGCTTTAGCAAACAAGAGCAAATGAAACACAGGATTTGGTGCTTTCGCCCTGACAGCCCATTATAAAACACTTCAGAGACAGTAAAGGCAGTAGGTGATGAGAGAACAGAGAAAAGAAGAGGCGACAGGACACTAATGCATTTCTCATACTGTGACATCACTGAGCTGTGAACACACACACACACACTCTCACACACAAAGGAATCTCTCAAATATACTGATAATGATGTTCGCTTATGAAAGGGTAATTATAAAGACTAATAAATAAATAATTTCCCAGATATTAAATTCTAGCTTGCTTCATAAACCTGTGAAATACTTTATGTGTATAAACCCTGGAGCATTTCAGGACAATTTTAGGATTTTTATGAGACCGCTGGGAGAGATCTCAGATAGAAAAAGAAACTGTAATCATCAATATATATATATATTTTTTTTTGTTCTTGTTCTTGTTTAATATACTTAATATATAATTTATTCCTAATGGCAAAACTGAATTTTCAGCAACATTGCTCCAGTATTCAGTGTCACACGATCCTTAGGAAACCATTCTAATATGCTGATTTGCTGCTCAAGAAACATTTATTATTTACTTCTTAGAAAAACATTTACTCAACCCTAAATAGCACATACATACAGTCTGACACACAACATATGGACATTATAAGAATATCACATCACATGGAGACTACAGCACGTTCAAAAACAAGTGTGAATGCAAATAACAGGCACATAGACAGCATTACAGCACTGCAATTTTCAGATTCATACAGTGATATTACAGCCCGGCTCCCAAATTTGTTCTTAGTCAAGCATGCAGGGAGTGACTGGAGTGCATCCAGGGTGTATTTATCCTCTTACCCTATCTGCAGATGGGCACCCAGCGGTACAGCCGGGCGGGGAGCAGAGAGAGGGCTGGAGAGAGCAGTGCGCTGGGTAAATATTGCTCATATCAAATTAGCCCTGTACTGCAGAGGAGCCCGGCTGATGTGATGGAGTTTGACTGGTGTGTGGAGATCTCACATTCACTCGTGCAAACATTCAGCTTGTGCTTTCTCCCCCTCTCTGTTGCTCTTTCACACCCACACAACAGAAGATCTGTTCACAACACAACAGACGAACATGTTCACGTCTCTGTCCCTAGATAGCACACACAACCTGCTGAACTGGCCCCCAAAGGACAAACGTGCCAGCAAAATGTTTAGCAGTATTACTGTAATATGTGCTTAAAACACCTGAGTGTACAGATTTTATTGTGATCTTGAAGGGAATTTTCTCCAGGATGTAATTAATTCCCATCGGTGTCGGTGGTGAAGTGAGACTTTAGTTTGGGATCTGTTGGCAAGCGTTCAGAGACAGCAGCTGGTTTGCTGGCCCACACGGCTCCTGCTGCCCTGGGCCAGTGCTTTTGATTCCACACACGTCTCTGTCACTGAGAGTTAATTAAGCAACAATTAAGCACCTCTCCAACCGACGATGCTAATTGTTATAATTCATAAATTCAGCTGAGAGTCTGAATAAAAGACTAAATGAGAATTTTCATCAGAAGATAAAATGAGCTAATAAAAGTACCAAACCACTGATGCATGTCGACGAACACTTTCAAACTGCAATTTCTAATGTTTACTTCAAAAACGTCCTCAGCTGTATGCATAATTTAACAATTAATATAAATATTACCCATGCAATTTTCATAAATACGAGAAGAGCTACTTTTCAACATGTTCTCATTACATTGATCATAATTATCTTTGCAACACATCATCAGTCAGTTGCCATAAAGAAATTATGGTAATATTCACAGTTCAGGAGCTGAATATGAGGCACTGGATGTTACTTCTATATACTGTGTTTTATATATTTTTGTCACATTGCACATAATTTAAGTTAACTGTTATTATGTTAATAAGAGTGTCTTTTGTATTCAAACTTCTTGTAAAAACCGGAAAGTTTTAACTCAAAAACACAGAAAGCTGACAATGTGTATTAATTGGACAGTTTATGAACAATCATAGTAATATTTTTGTGTTTTACCATTAAAAAGGGTCTGTTCCCATTTAAAGTAGATTATATGGTGGGATTATAAACTACAACAAAATAAATAAATAAAAAATAATAAATGTGGCCAAAAATGAATATTATTATTTCCATGACTTATTAATTTGGCCATGTTTATTCATTCATTTGAAATCATTTTAAACCATATTGTACTAATTTGTTTCCTCATTTTTTTTTTTCCCCATGATTTAACTAAAACATGTGCTTCATAGTTACTTTTTTAAACAGAAGTATTTCAACATTGTTAATGCTACTTAGTCGAATTCATATTAGCTCATGCAATGCCACATTCTAAATCCAGAGCTGTTATTTTTGTCCTCAATTAGAACTGCAAAAATTATGACTGCTAGCACACAGGTTTCTTAAACACTTCTACTGCCTTTTCTGTCCCCTGTCCTGTATTTTTGGACAAATTCAAGTCTCATTCCACAGTCACAGCTTTAGCAGAGCCAGAAGTTGGCATGTCACGAGTGCTCAAAACAAACAGAGCGCTGCTTTTTATAGCTCTTTTTCGAGTGTGGCTGAGGACAGGACAGACACCTTTAATTGGATTGAAAAACTCTGATCCAGGATCAGACTGTTTCCTCTGTGCAAGTTTAATGGAATTGGTTTGCTCAAAAGTGGTTTATTGCATGAAAGAATCTGGAACAATGAGACATTCAAAATCACCTCATCTGAGGGTCATGTCCACGTTCCCTCAAAGGACTGCAACTTTAAACACTGTACTATATGCTTCTGAGAAAAAAGGAAAAGTGGCATTTCATGTCGTGGTGACCTACTAGGTCAGTAGTGTATATATGGCTGTTGCATCAAGGGTTTTTTTACTTCTTCCCATATAAATAAATATAAAAATATAATTTTTAAATAAAAATTACCCATATATCATTAGCATTAACTCTCAGCATCCTGCTCTTTTTTTATTGCTTTTTCCCCCCTATCACATATTTAGGCATTATTTCAAAGTTTAAATGCTCATCGTGTTCATCATGGAAATGATACTTTAAAACCTTTTAGCGGGCTCCTTCCCCTAGTAGGCAGTGTCAGATATCACGTTACAAAATTTTCTTCAATATGTTATATTCAAAACCTTTTTTCTAATCTAAAGGTCTGAGTCTCAAGGTTACGTATTTGGTAACTGTTTTGTGTTAGAAGTAATATTGTGACAAAAACATATTAATCAGTGACAGGAAAATGCATAAAAATAATAATAATAGAGCTTCTCACAGGAACCTCAATTTTTTTGTGATATCAACTTCAAATTTGGAACATAACTTGGAATTTATAGCAATTTTAGATTCCAAAATGTTTTGTAAAATATTTATTTTATATAAAATTATAATGTTTAGTACAGTACATTCTCTTTACAGTGATCTTAAATGCTTATAACTGACAGTTAATAGTATTCTTTTGTTTTGTCTACTCTTCCATTTTAAAATCGGTTTAGAAGAAAGTAACTTTTAATAAAGGCTCTGTTCTTAAACAGTATGAACTGAACTATTTAATTAACTTCCTTTCAACACCGTACCATCTCAAAGCGCTCATAAAAACTCAGTACATAAGAAACTCCTGGGGTTCAATTGGTGCTTATTAAATTTCTTAGAGACGAAACAAATGGGATGGTCAATACCTTCTTTGTCTTCTTGTAAGAGCTCTGCTCCTGTAAATCTCTCTTTTGCTGCACTGCTGGTACTCTCAAGAGCAATGTGACAAACTCAGCTTGATGCGGGTCTGGTAATCTGGGCCCTTTCAGGGAGTTCAATGCTCCCTCAACACACTCTCAAGCTGCTGCTGCAACCCGAGGAACACGAGGGTATATTTACGTCAGTAATGGAAAGGGCCTATGCCTTGTGTATGTTTAGTTTGAGAGCATGTTGCTTCATATAGCCATCCCTGGACTCATGCCTTTTGAAATAATGGTTAGAGTTGAAGGGATGGGCTGAGGTATTTCACGGTAAGTGTGGAAATATTAATATACTCATGCTGCTAAAGCCAAATGGATATGCTCTCCTGAGCTTCTTGGGAAATAATACAGCAGCTATTGAAAGAAAAGCATCAACATTTCATGGAAAGGGACAACAGGAGTGTTTCTTGGCAAGCCAGTATGCGTGTTTCTGTGCACACAGCACACTGTGAAAAGCAAAGGCTTTCTGGGAAAGCATGGAAAACATGGTACGTTTCCAAAAAGGAAACGTACCATGTTTCCAAGTTAATTAACACCGGTATGAGGTGTTACTACAGCTACCAGGTCTGATGAAATAACAAACATACAGTAATATCTATCTGAAGAGTAATGTAAGGGAAAACAGTGTAATCTACTCTGGCTCTTTCTATTGGCATTGTTTCTAATGGGTATTGTCAAGAGCAATAGCGCTAAACATGCTTAACATAACATTTCATGACAGATCATATTAAATGTAGCGTTATACACCGTGGTATTATAATAGTTGAGGTGGCTTTGACAAGCTTTGTTCTTCAATGCGGCACATAATTCTCTTCAAAGAGATTTAGAGAGCATCCAAAAATTATGTAACATAAGTATGACTGTGTCTTACATAAGATATTGACAGAGGACAGATGGATTTTGGGGCAATTTTAATTTCACTATAACACTGGGTGAACAACATCAAACAAGAAGATAACAGAATGTTTATCATCCCACACACAGCAGACTTTATTCCCGTCTCGACAGCCAGAGGCGCTTTCTACAAACAGGGTACAAAATAGGGCCTGAAACGCTTCAAAATATCTCTTTTTCTTAAAAGCAGTCAGTGAAATGATGTGCTTAGCTTTCAGAAAATGTTAATCAACCTCAAGAGGTCAAACTAAATATTATGAGCTGTTTTATTTTCTACTCATTTTATATGTGGTTTGCATTTCATATGAGCGTTTTAATGACAATTGGGACACACTGAAATACAGTTTAAAACCCCGGAGCCTCATTTATTAAAAATGTGTGTAGAATGATCTTAAATCTGAACACGCAATAATTCCCTACACTCTTAAAAATAAAGGTGCTTCACGATGGCATAGAAGAACCTTTTTTGTCTAAATGGCTCCATAAAGAACCTTTAACATCTGAAGAACCTTTCTGTTTCACAAAAAGTTATTTGTGATGAAAGAAGGTTCTTCAGATTATAAAAATGTAAGAAAGAGATGGTTCTTTTTGAGAATACCTTTGACTGAATGGTTCTTTGTGGGAAAAAATGGTTCTTCTTTTTATTTTTTGGTATATGATCATGAGCATATGAGTGCAAATTTGTACTAATACACACATTTTCATGTCAGTTTTTGCCTTTATAAATCCTGATTTGTTCCTAAATTTTGACATAAAATACATCAATATCAATAACAATAAATTAAATAAAAACATACACCATAAGTTTAACAGGGTTACAATTTTAGACCACACTAGTTTCGGAACAAATGATAGTTTGTATTTATCTGTAAATTATATTTCCTGTATACATATGATAAATTGAATGGTTGAGGTTGATGAATGTGAAAATTGAGAAAACATAATGAGATTTTTTTATGTGTGTGTACAGAGATTTTTTTTTTTCTTCAAATTAAAATGTGACATTTTAAGCAGATTTAGCGCAAAATAAAAACCACATTAAAGTATATGCTATGCTCACACTGTACTCAAAAAAGGGATAAATGAGAAAAAGTAGAAAGAAGTTTGTCTTTGGGTGTGTGTGTGTGTGTGTGTGTGTGTGTGTGAATGGATGGATGGATGGATGGAGCACATGACACCCATATTTAGATGCCTCATCATCATTTGAGACTCTTCCAACTGAAGAAGTAAATCAACAACAGAATGAGAGACAGCAAGACAGAAAGACATACAGCAGAAACCAACTTCACGTATCTATGAAGGCCTGTCTGTTTTCTGCCAATACTCTTTCTAAATTCTCACCTGGGACCATTTCTTCTGGTTCTCTTCTGTATGATGTAACGGCCAGAAACATGCTACACTGTCCGGCTTTGACCTCACAGGCATGACAATCAATCTGGATCAATCAATGACTTTCAGGCTTTTATGGCTCATATAGTAGTGAAAATATGAAGTTCATACTAGAGGAGGAAAAAAAAAACAGCTCAATTTTATTCAGAGGCCCAAACTGAGCAAACTATTCAATTTGGTGCAGACGCTGATATTTATATGGCCAAAAAGTAAGATGAAATTCTGTTAGCTTGTAATGTAAATCAATGTATAGCAATACCTACATAAAATACATATAAATATCAGTTGTCATTCTATATCTCCCAATAATATATCTTAGATGATATTTTAATGCTTAGTTTTATGATCAATACTCTGTCGTTTTTATTGTGGGGTCAAAACATATAATGCAAAAGTTGCATCAGTTCAGTAAATGCTCATCTTGAAATTTTAATAAAATTATAATGTTTGTAAAAAATCACGTTTATTATATTACAAGGACTTTTACTTGCTAAAAATCTATCAATTAGACAACAGAAGGCATGTAGTAGATTGTGTACAGGTTTTTCAGCAAGTTTTGATTATGTTGATCATTTAAAGCAGTGGTCTCAGCTCCAGCTCCAACCAGCTCCAAATCACACCTGCTTGGAAGTTCCTAGTGATCCTGAAGAGCTTGATTAGCTGGATCAGGTGTGTTTGATTAGGGTTGGAGCTAAACTGTGCAGAGCTGTGGCCCTCCAGGAATTGAGTTTGAGACCAATGATTTAGAGGCCTTGAGAATTTTGCATATCAAATATGATACAGTAGGCTTATAGGGTTAAAAAATCACTCACTGGCTGAATTGATAGTCGAACGTCTTCCACTCTCATAAATTCATCTCTCAGCGTTTCTTGTGGTGGGCTGCCCTCTTG
The DNA here is from genome assembly GCA_021397915.2 of Tor tambroides. Taxonomy (NCBI): domain Eukaryota; kingdom Metazoa; phylum Chordata; class Actinopteri; order Cypriniformes; family Cyprinidae; genus Tor; species Tor tambroides. The sequence goes on along the minus strand of JAFVLL020002519.1, from coordinate 12,893 downwards.
AATTATTATTAATAAAATAATTTTACTCTGTCAGCAAATCTCACCAAATAGCTAGTCTTTGAATATCACTCCCAGTCTGTCTGTCTGTCTGTCTCCTTCTCTTTCATTTCTTCAGGGTTTTCTGTGATGTGTTTCAGCTGTAATCTGTGACCATACACACAAATTAGACTCTCAGAGCAAATCAAAGGCTTTGATTGGCCTGTACTGCTGTCTGCCGCCTGCTGTTAATAATGGAGCTTTGTTTTCTTCAAAGAGCACGTCTGTTGTTATCGCAACATCTCTCTGTCTCTCTCACACATTTTCCTCTAAAACAAACAAGTCAAATAGAGAGAGTCATGCAGCGGATGACAGTCGGTGGTTGAGTGGCTTGGTGTTTGGTGGGGATCTGGAGGACAGCGGCAAGGTCAAAGGGTGGGACGTCCTATGTTAGACCTGTCTCTCTGATCATCTGCTGCTGAACTGAAGTCACACACAGACAGATGGCTGGACCCCGGAGACCACTGGACCACAAAGCCTCATATTGTCCCTCCTCACTCCAGTATCTGACAGCATGAATGTGTGAGATTGAGGTGAGATTTTACAGGATGAGACACAGCTGACATTTATCTGATAAAACAACTCCACAAAGGTTTATGGTCATAGCCACACTGAAAAAAAACTGCAATAATTTCAAAGACAAAAACATTCATACAAAGTAAAAAGAACATGAACAATGTTTTCTTTAGACATAAGCCAAAATGTTACTTAATACACAAAAGGTCAATGTAATAATGTTTTGGACATTTTCACCATAAACAAAGACCATAATATGCATAAAATGAAAGTTATCATTTATTTATGTATGTATGTATGTATGTATGTATGTATGTATTTATCTATCTATCTATCTATCTATCCTCTCAGAAAATGGTGAAATAATTTATTGAGTTTCTTTAAGAAATAATTTATTATTATTTCTTGAATAATTTCTTCACCCTCTCGCCTTTTTCACCAGCGGGAATTGATTTTCATGGAAACAAATGCAGATTTTTTTTTTTTTTTTTATGCAATGGTTATTATGAAAAGCCCAAGTGTTTTTCTTAGAATCACCTGCTTATGCTAAGAAACAGCAGGGAGGGGACGTGTTCTCATACACCACATTAGCTTGATTTTTTGCCTTGTATTGGCACAGTTACTATGGAAACAGGGACACGGAGTTTACAGTCAGTGGTGGCTTAAGTAGCACTTGAGCAAAGAAAAAAAAACCCTCTGGAAGATAAACAAGACTATTGAAAAACAATCTCTTTGCTTTGTGTCCTCATTAGTATATAAAGTGCATGTTGCAGGGTTATGAAATTAATTTATTACGCTCCACTTGCATTTTTGCTGGGAAAATTTTTTTTTACTTTATTGATTGTTGCGCAATTAGTAACAGCAGCCAAAGCGAACTGTCCTGAGAGCTCTTCATCACGGCCTGGAGCCACTTTTGCTTTGAAGTGCCCTTTACCCTTGAGAAAAGGTCAAAGAAAAAATACTTGTGCTTGTTTCATGACGCAATGACCAAAAAATTCACGGCTTGCATTGAGCATCATCACATTGCATCATCTGCCACAAACACTCATCTCCCTTTAGACGAACATTAAAAAGAAACTCCTGACTGAATGGATTCTCACAGAGCAATGACGCACGTCTCGGAGAGCGTGGAAATCTCGCAGGTTAAAGGTCTTCTGAGAAGCACGTCTCTATGCACCTGCATTGTAACTCAACTTAAAGGGTGAGAGGCAAGTTGATGAAAAGATGAATGGACCTCCTCCTCCTCCTCATAAACATGTCACTGTCATGTTGAAACACTCTGTCCATGCAGACACACACTTCCCTGAGTGGCGGAAGGTACCTGTGAAAATAAGCTTGAGCACTTTTCTTCGAAGCAATTTCAAGGCTTTGTGCTTTAGCCGCATTTTCAGGCACTCTGTGCTTCAACCTTAACCTTGTCTGAGAACAAGGACCCTCCATTTACAGTTTCAGTACTAACAATTTCAGAACAAGGACCCTTGATATATATTTATAGCCATTTACTGGTCCTTTTCTTAACTAATTACACCTATAGAACAGTATAGAACAAAATGGCACTTTGACGTATTGAAGAGCATCTGGTGTTTTTTTTTTTTTTAATAATAGCTGTGCAAATTTCAGTCTTTTTTTTTTTTTTTTTTGGTGCTGATGCAAATGGTAAATGATAAATCAGATGTGTCCAGATGTCTCTTCTAAATGACCTATTTTCTTGTTGGAGTTGTGCCCCATTTCTGTTGGGAGGTACTGAGCTGCAGCAAAATATAAAATAAAATAAAATAAAATAATTAAAATAAAATAAAATAAAATAATAAAAGTGTTGGACTAACAAGAAGAAAATATGAATTAAATAAGTTAAATTAAATTATCTGCAAATTTTTACAACAAAAAGGTGCTGGACTAACAGAAAGTCTTAATGTCACAGAGTGATTTGGCTGAAAATCAAACATGGAGGAAACAAATGCAAACAGATGAATTTCATGTTAACATTTCATGTGTAAAATAAAATTAAAAATAAAATAAAATAAAATAAACATTTCTGGGTTAGCAAAAAAGTCTTTAACTCACAGCTTGACTTGACTGAAAATCCAATATGTAGGAAGCAATTGCAAAGAACTGCCCCTCTCCTATTCATATTCTTTATAGGATTATTCAGAAGCTCCCCTCAGCCCGAATCCTCTTTAGAAGAAAAAACAGTCATGCATGAATTCCTGCGCAAACATTACAGCTCATGTGTCACTTTGTGTGATCATCTAGCCTATACAGTATTGGCCTTTTCACACTCAAATTTACCCTGGGTTATCATCTTTTTAAATCCAGGGTAAAGCAACATTTGACTCTTGTAAATCTGAAAGGGGGTTCACAATGCGTTTATCATTGGGTCATGAAGCCCTACTCCAGAGGCATACAGTATGAAACAACAGAGTTCAGCACTGACAGAAAATGTTATTTGAAAACATAATTTCATTCTTACTGGTCTGAAAAGTCTGTTTAGGATAAAACAGATGGTTCAGGAATATATAAGTTCTAATCATGCACAAGCAAGACAAGCTGTTATTTCAACAGATGCATACATGCAGTGTTCATCCAATCAATGAGACTGATACCGAAAATACCCAAAAGTTATCCTAGAGTTTATGAATTTACAGTGTGCAAGACTGAACGATGTAAAATAATGAAAAGGATAACCCGAATGAAGCCAGTGTCACTCTCAGAACACAAAGACAGGTGAGCCGTGTGTCTATATAACAGAAAAACACATTTATATCCCGCCCCTGGTCTAACTGAGGCCAGGCTACCTGCCATCCAAGCTTGTGAACATAGACTAAAGTCATCAGCAGATAACATGCAGGTCAGTGTCTTACTGAAATGAAATGTCTGGATGCCAGATAGTCAAAGACAAATGAGATGTTGTCACGTAAAACAGGCCTGTGTGCACTGAAGATGAGAGAGCACGTTCTGTTCTGTTACCTCAATAACATTGCATCATATATTAAGCTTTTCATATATCAGTCATCAATGATCAGCATTATATTCATTCATCAGAGATTTAGATTTACATTTTATTTAAATGACCAGGGCTTTGTTTTGAAAATGCATCATAAAGAGAATGTAGAAAATTTTGGTTACAAACATTTAACATAAAATTCTGAGTATATTATGTTTTACAAAAGCAGAAGATGCCATATCCTGCTGCAAAATTATTTTGCATGATTAAAATTAATTTATTCCTCTTTAGTAGACTGAATGTCACTGTCCTGTTTCCTGATTCTTTACATGATACATAATTCTTGCAACTAAATTAACTAACATCATTTTTTGACTGTATTTACTTTCATGTACTGTTTCATATATCCTTTCAATCTAATGAACAGTCAAATATGCCAACTATTAAAGTAGAAGCAACATAATGATAATTCTAAATGTGAAATTCCCCAATTTACACTTTTCTACATGACTGATTTTAATTCGTATAAGCAATTTTTGCTTGTCATTTCTAAATTTATCCTTTTCTACATGAGTCATTTTAATTCACATAAGCTATTTTTGACTGAGGAATTTTCTCTCAAAAGTGATTTGGCACAAGTTGAAGTCTTGGTACTTTTTCCATATTTGTCTGCCAGGTGGACACAGACAGGGTTAATCTGCACCCCCTATGGCTGATACACATACCCCTCATCTGCTGCCCGCTATCAGAGCCCCACCCCGGCCAGCTGTCAGCGGATGACGGACACCAGAAGGGGTCCCAGTCACACCTAAATGCATGACATCATTGGGGTGCGTCCTAAAGCCTACGATCCATATGTTCTTTTATGCTTTTATGACGTGATTTCTGAATACCGTGGTCATTGATGCTGTTTATGTCTCGGTCACCCACTCACATACTGACGTCATGCATTATGGTTGGATGACTCTTCTCTATATAAGCACCCACATCTTGAAATGAGCATATTCCATTTATTCAGTCTTTTCTTAAAAATGTAAAATAGGCTATGCATCATTTTTGAATCATTTGTTTTACATAATCTAAAACTGATGTTTCATGACCTAAAAATGGGTCACATACTTTATGGTAATTTACCTGTCACTTGCTAGAACTAGTCAAAGTAGACAGATGTCAGCATGGACAGGTTGCTTGACATGTCCTCAATTTTCAAAAACAAAACAAAAATACACAATATGAAAGAAAATAGGATCCATACTATAGTATATTAAATACAGGTTTGTTTGGTAAATCACTTTTCTGCTGTTGTTAAGAAAGGGATTATGTCAAATATAAAACTATAGAATTAAAGATGTTGTATATATATATATATAAATATTATTGCAAAATATGCATTTTATGCATACTAATATTTAAGTTTGAGAGCATAGAAAAACTGACTCTACGTCTTTGCGTGTTTGTCGAGATTCTCTGATTGGTGGAAATTTCTCTGCTGAATTATGGACTGGTTTCTACCTGAAATTCCACTGCTGAACATGAGTACTTAAAAAAACAAGTTGAAATAACGTGCACTGATGGCTTAAACAAAAGCGCATAACATCAATTAATAACCTTGTAGCTCACAACAGACCTGTCTTTGAAAGTTTATTAATCATCAGTCAAAATCAGTTCTCCCATGGAGAAAATGAATGGGACTTTTACTTCCAGAACCCAACTGTTGCACACTATTAGAAAATATTTTAGCATTGCGAATGGCCAATCAGAATTAAGTATTCTAGAGAGCCACATGAACATAAAACTTCTTTATGAAATTTTCAGTAGCACTGTTTTACAGTTCTGTTCGGGTGTACATACTATATACTTATTATAGTAATTATAATAACTGGGTAATAACTAGGTACTATCCCTGAACCTACCCCTAAACCTAACCCTAAGTAATGTATTTACTTTAGATTATCCAGTACTTTCTTACATAAGTACACAGTAAGTACAGGTAAGTGCACATACTGTAAAATAAAGTACAACTAAACTTTCCTTATCACCATATCGCATATTGTCATGTCAACAATTTTGCATGTTTTAGGGTCATGTGTAGGACATTTTTAAAAATGAATACATTTTAATCTTTGATTTCAAGGCATTTTTTAAATGGCTTTTTACAATAAAAAATTTTACCACCATATAGGGTCAATATTTGATGTCCAGTGTGAAGTGAAACCTGAACTAAATCAGTGACATCACAACATCTGCTTACATCAGCAGCTGAGTGGAAATGACTAAAGCAGTGGGTGTGTATTAAATCAGTGTATGATAAATGTATCACTTCAGTGGGCTTATGGCGGGTTCATTTTGTAATATGTGCCTTGCCAGACGAAGATGGGCTCTAGTTGACTCTGATTCCTCTCAAGGTTTTTCTCCCTCTACACCTAAACATCTTTTTTTCTTGCTATGTGGAGGCTTTGAGGTGTTTAGGTTAGTAAAGCTGCTTAAAAACAACATGCATTGTGAAAAATGCTACATAAATAAGACTGCTTGAGTTTAAAGGAAAATAAATAGATAGTTTGTTTCTTCATCAGAACAGATTTGGAGAAATTTGGCATTGCATCACTTGCTCACCGATGGATCCTCTGCAGTGAATGGATGCCGTCAGAACGAGAGTCCATACAGCTGATAAAACATCACAATAATCCACAAGTAATCCACACCACTCCAATCCAACAATTAATGTCTTGTGATGTTTGCAAGAAACAAATCCAATATTAAGACTTTTTTAACTGAAAACTACCATTTCTGGCCAAAATACAAGTTCATAATCCATAATAATGCTTACCTCCCCCAGATGTCCTCTCACATCAACATCCACCTACTTATTTGCTCAGAACTGTTTTTGGACAGTTAAAAACATCTCAATTATTGATTTGTTAACTGATGGACTGGAGTGGTGTGGTTTACTTGTGGATTATTCTGATGTTTTTATCAGCTGTTTGGACTCTCATTCTGACGGCACCCATTCACTGCAGAGGATCCATAGGTGAGCAAGTGATGCAATGCCAAATTTCTCCAAATCTGTTCTGATGAAGAAATAAACTCACCTACACCTTGGATAGCATGAGGGTGAATAAATTTTCAGCAAATTTTCGTTTTTGGGTGAACTTTTTCTTTAACATTAAAAGAAATTATCCGTAACACTTATAGCCAGGGCCTTTTTTTATTACAACCCCCCTGTCCATTCTTCCTTAAAAAAGACCCATCATAATTACAATCCAATCATTGCTGCTTCGCCAATGCGGACCCCTGACAAATCACTCAAACATGTCAACAGAGAGTCACAGTAGACAGGCGATCAAAATGAGGCTTAAGTGTGATTTCTTGATTTTGTACTACTGGTCATTTAGCTGTAGTGGAGTGTAGGTGTGTGTGGCTGTGTGAGTACAGCATTAGACAGCATCCCACAATCCCTCTGATCCTGCTGCTGTTAATGGTGTTATCTAACGCAAATCAAGACCGGAGAGCATTAAGGCGGTGATTCAGCCCTCTTCATACACTAATGGTTCCCTCTCATACGCGTTACCTTCCCTCCATATAATTCTGTCGTGTTCTCTCTTTTGTAATTTGTACTTAACTGTCCACTAATCAACGATGGAGGATGAAGGAGGGAGGAGAGATAATGCTAGACAAACTCTAATGATACAACAAGGCAAAAGAGAGAAAGTGAGCTAGAAGGGGAGTGTTTAAACAGGAGGCAACAATAAATCAGTGATTTTGTTTTTCAAGATAAGATACCCAGTACACACCTGAGTGATCAGCTGATCTCATGATGACAAAGAGAAAACATGCGACCGGGGAGAAGAAAAGGACATCAAGATACAGAGGAGGCCCGGTGGATTTGTGTGTGTGATTTGCTCTGCTCTGTGGTGACTGATTCTGTGCTTATGAGGTCAGCAGAGACCGAGCCAATCAGAAACCATGTGTTCAAATCAGGGGAAAACCACTTATAATTCCTCTTAGCTGCAGACTTAACAGGACAATACTTGTCATTTTACCATACATTAATGTTAAATTATGTTTTTGGAATTTTACCCTATAAACATATGGTGAAAATGTACAAGAAGACAACAAACGTACTTTTACAATAAAATAGTGTTATGTATTTATTATGTATTAACCAATATTCTTTTATTTAAAAAAAAAACAGTATTTTACTGTCAAACTCTCTTATTTTTTTTTCTCTTGATCATATACGATACAAAAGCTCATCTCAGCACTTTTGGTGAATGTCTATGCTATTTTTAATTTTGTCATTTCATCTGAATATAAACATTTGCGAGATTTAGTCATTCAAAATAGTTTAGAGGTTAATCGAACAAATTCTGGTGATCTATGACATTGTATTATGTTAAATATGGAATGTTATTACTAGTGTTATTATTTTAAAATGTAACTAATGGGGTTATTCTTTATGATTAATTCAATGTCCTAGATGAACATCTTCACTTTTCATTAAAACCTATTAAGGCTAATTAAGTAAAATCAGTCCGTTTGCATTCATAGTGTTGCTATTATGACATCTCAATTAAAATATGGGCAATTAAATGTTACCCCCAGTAGTGGAATAAATAATAATTTGAATAATTTTACATTTTGTGCTATAACAATTCAATTAGCAAACGTTACTATTTATTTCCTTTAATAACTCGTTGGCTGATGCATCATCCTCATCTTGCACATGCTAAACTTATATCTAAATATGTTACAATTTATAAGTAAATGCACATTGTTCTCTCAATCTATGCTATATTTAAAGTAGCAAACGTTTTTATTTTTTTATTTTATTTGTGTAGTTAGATTTCAGTTAGCATAATAACATGATGTAAATGTATATAGTTCTTTTTCATCTGATGCAACAAACCAATGCTATTTTAGTTACATTGAGATACCAGTTTAATTCATATTTTTAAATAGCTTTTTTTAATATTTTCCATTTTCAAGCTTTTCTTTTATTAAGTTTCTTTATAGTTTAATTCATTTTTATTTTCACTTTTAGGCATTTTAGTGAATCAAGTTAAACAAAATGCAATCATTGCCTTGGAAACGTATTTTATTTCAGTTCAAGTTTATTTTATTTTGGTTCTATATTTAGTTAACCATAATAACCCTGCAACATGTAAATGTAATGTAATGTAATGTAAATGTACCTCTGATGAAAATATGATAATATGGTTATCTGATATACATGCATACAAACATTTAGGGCAGAAAGAAAATAGTTGCCCCTAAGTGTCAAATTGTTTTAATAAAATAATTTTTTTGCTTAATAAAAACAGAAAGAACACAATTTTCTATTAAAATTTGCCAAATTCATTAAGTGCCATCCTTCTGCTAGAAGAAACAGTCAGTTTATTGCAGCTGTTTAATGCTGTAGTAACCAATCAGATTCCAGGACTGTAACTACCCATTTTAAAACACCTATATTTTATAGGTATTTTTATATGTGTATTAGGATGCAAAATAACCACACAAAACAGCTTGCTTGCAGCTGCAGCTGCAGAGAGCAGTCAGCCTTAAATATCGTGCAAAATCATGCGCTATAAATGTAGGGTCCATTTGGCATGCAATCATCTCTGTAACAAATCAGCAGTAGAAAAAAACAAATGGCCAATTGTCCGAGAGAAAACAGCAATGATTCATGGGGGCTGTTTAGCAAACATGAAGCTCACTCCAGTGAGATTGCTTCATATTTCTCTGTGGAATCTCAAAAATGAATCTCACTGGAGACCACAGCAATAACGTGTTTTAATCTGTGCTAGTAATTGATGGTTTGGGTTACTCGCGACCGGATCGGCGGTTCTGAACCAGAGCAGGTAACGTACTGAATGGGTAATTAAAGCAGGTGTCAAGTGGGTGATGTATGTTTCATTAATCCTCCTCCTCATCTTTAGATCAGCCCATTTATCTTAAACTAGACAAGCGGTGTAATGCTTTCACACGGCCGCAGGAATCTAATGCATGGATGCAGACAGAGAAGATTTTGGAAAAATGAGAGCGTGCTGACCAATTGAATTATTAAAGCATGTGTGTGTACTGCCAATGTACAGTTTACTGCAGTCCAGACACAGAATATGAAACAAAAATCGTGTACTAAAGGAACACCATGACAGCATATGAGAAAAACAGATGATTTAGTACGTAAATGAACACTACATCAACGTTCTGTTAACAAATCACAGTTGCTGATCTGAAGATGTGTGCTGTGTTGTTTTTGTGATGTTGTAACAGTACAGATAAGTAGTCTGTTATCTGCTTTGGTTACTGAACATGGCATCTGGGCAGAAGAATAACGAGATGTCATGTGTCTCTGCAGCAGCCTTGGCCTCTACTAACAAACACCCACACATGCAAAAGAGATGAGTTTTAAGCACACATAAATAACAAATATACTATAACCTAGTCATTCACAAATAAATGAAATTTACTGGTGATTTTGAACATCTTTAACCTTGAACATTGACTGCTATGAGTGCAATAATGAAGCACAAATACATTGAATGATGTTCTCGTGTTCGCTGCACGACAGATTCAATCTAACTTGATCAATAAAAGCAGTTCAATAAAAAGCACTGAATAAAATTGATGACAGAATTGATAACCTCTGAATTTATTTTTGCCATTTTTAGCCATTTTTTGTAGTCCATGCAAAAAAGAAAGTCATTATTTAAATTTTTGTGTGAACTGTCCCTTTAATCTAGTTTTGTAGCTATTCACTCCCTCAGTTTTGGGTCTTTTCTCTTCAGTAGATGGTGAAATGAGCGGATGTTATGATATATTCTTTGTGCTGATTTTAGACGGTCACACATTGCTCATTGTGTTCATCTGAATACACCTCATCTGCTATCCCAGCCAAATGGGTCAGGGTGATATATGATCATACAGAGTGAAAGAACAGTGCCTGCCTTCCCTCTTTCTGTCTTTCTTCTACCCCTTATGTTTTTTTTCTCTCTATATTTGTCCTGTTGTTTTTAATCTTCCCTATGGCTTTGATGACATTATATATTTAATTAATTAATTTAAAAAGAATTAGTTTTTGAATTCAAATTTCTGCTTGGCTCAGGAACAACATTTCTAATGTTTTCTAGCTTTTTTTTCTATATAATATTCCATTTAGCTCAAAAATGTAGGCTTGGACTTCTGGCTTTTTGAGATGCCACTCAATGCCTGGAACATTGAGATTAATTAAGGTGTTGTTGTTTTTTTTGTTTGTTTTTTTTTACTTGCCTCTTTGTCTATGTTTATCTGAATGTAATATAATATAATATAATATAATATAATATAATATAATATAAATGATTCCAATGCATTTTAAAATTATTTATTTATCAATTTATTAATCAAGCAAGAGGAATATAATTATACTGTAAACTGCTGAATTCAAAATTCCATTTACCTAAAAAAATTAGGCATGACAAGAACACTTGTAATACCACCTCTCAATGTTTTGAGCTGAAATTATTTTTTTGTCTTCCTAGGTTTTCCTCTTTGTCTTTGTTTCTCTTATAAATAATATTTATTTATTTATTAATCAAGCAAAATGAATACAATTATACAGTAAATTGTTGAATTCAAAATTCCAATTAGCTCAGAATATTAGACATGAAAATGACACTTCTGATTCCGCCTCTCAATGTTTTGAGCTGAATTTTTTTTTTTCTTGCTTGGTTTTCATCTTTGTTTTTTGTTTGTTTTTTTCTCTTAATATAATATAATATAATATAATAATCTTATTATTAATTTTGTATTATAAACATAAATTAATTTAATTGTGGAAAAATGTAGCATTTAACATTCCACTTACCTCAAAAAATCTGGCATGAAGCTACTGATACTGAATGTTTTGAGCTGAGGTTATTCCAGTTTTTCTTATGTTTTCTTGCTAGGTTCTCCTCTTTGTCTTTGTTTCTCTGTGTACGTTAGCTGTCTGTCAGCGCAGTCTCTGCGGTCAGGCTTGACTGCACCTCTGATATACTTGTTTTCTTATGTTTCTGTTTTTTTGCTGCACTGACTGTCATTTTATTGATGTGTATGTATCTGACCAGCAGCTATGGGCCACTCTACACATTCCACTGGGTTTACTTCAAACCATCACATCCAGACGTCAGACGCAAACACAGCAGGTCCACACCTTGCCTTCTAGAACTTGAAAGTGTGTGTGTGTGTGTGTGTGTTGTCTGAATGACAGAAAAGATAGGAATATTGAAGTGTCAGTATACACAACTTGATATCGTTAGTTTGTCAAGGCCAGCATCACTGCTATTTTTTATGTTTAGAGGTACTTTGGTTCATAACTCGTCCCACACTATTTGCATCATGGACATTAATTAGGCCTATACCTCAAATCATGCAGCTTGTTAAGGGATGCTTTTCTTAGTGATCAGTCTTACGATCATGCTGGTTGAAAGATAAAATGGGGGAAAAAAACAGAGATTTACAGTAAAGCAAAGATTACCAACCAGGGATATGCATACCCCAGAGGATACGCGAAAAGATTCACATACGCAAAATGTAAATGCTAGGGGGTGCTGTACATCCATAGATGCCCAAATGAGTATTGTTGAATAAAGTCATTATTTTTGTTTTCTTTGCGCACAAAAAGTATTCTCGTAGCTTCATTAAATTACGGTTGAACCACTGATGTCACATGGACTATTTTAACAATGTCCTTACTACCTTTCTAGGCCTTGAACATGTCAGTAGCATTGCACTCTATGGAGGGTCAGAAAGCTCTCGGATTTCATCAAAAATATCTTAATGTGTGTTCTGAAGATGAACTACATGAGGGTGAGTAATTAATGACAGAATTTTGGCGACAGGTTTTGCGAGGTTTGTGCACTAATCTAACTTGTTTTTGACATTTTGTAAAAATGTTACATCAGTTGCAGAATACAATGAGGACAATTTCATGTTTTTAAAGAATTCAAATAAAGGTTTGCAACATATGGCTTGCACCATGAATATGGCAGGTAAATAGACCACATGAAGAGTGGTGGAGTTTCCCTCGCCAATTTTCTCTGCCTATTGAGTCTTCCCTACTTTTTGCACACACAGACCTGTGGTTTTCTCTGTAGACCCTCTCTTGTCCCTCTGGTCCAGCACTGACTCAGCCTCTCTCTCTGTCTCCATGCCTCATCTCACTCAGACTGTCACACAGCACCACACCCTCTAACTCATCGATTTCTGCCTCTTGCGTGGCCTCCTGGGCTCTCGCTCACTGCAGACCACATACAGAGGTGCTGGACTGACTGAACCTCCACTAAACATGCTGATAGTCCTGCTGAAAACACTAGCATATGTTGTGGTTTGGATGCTGATGTTTAACTAACATAAGCAAGTCTGGACAAGCACCAAA